>JAPYZI010000926.1:0-39092 GCA_030523105.1 Ophioninae sp. A BG-2022a
TGGAAAAATTTGCAAAAATCGATGGTCCAACTTTGAAATTCTGCCAAAAATCGAAAAATCATCGGATTTTAATGATTAAAAAAGCATTTTGAAGAAAAAATCATATCGAAGAGACTGAGCGAAAACTGGAGTACCAAATCTCAAAGGGAAAAAAGTTATCCATGATTTAGTGAAAAAACCTTTTGCCCCCAAAAATCGAAAATTTTTTTGGATTTTTAATATTTTTTTTATTGGTCCATTTTGATGTAACTTTGTCCCCTGAACACGAATATACCATTTATTTCCCCGAAAACCCAAAATACCCATGAAAAAATTGTAAAAAACTTCTAAAACCACGATTTTTTTTGCTGTGTGCTGTGCCTTCCTCGAAAATTCGTTGATATTCGTAATCAGCTGAAAATTTTCGATCAAATAGACCCTTTCAATACTTTTAAAACAGAATAAAATGTGCGACTACCCCGGCCAATCTTCCGGAATCTCGGAAATCACGAAATTTCAAAAGGTCATGGGTTGAGCTTCTTATATGCTATAGAGATTCAATGGGTGTGTTTGGAGAAGCATGTTGCCTAACGTAAACAATGGCGTTGGATTCATATTGATATCTCGTATAGTTTACCCGGAAAATATATACTACTTATATGTATGTGAGTATCGGTTGACACACGTACATATACGTGTGTTTTCATTGCGACGAAACTACGCGCGTCTTTTCTTCACGCTGCCCTCGTAACGAATCCACAGGTATATAAACAAACCCGCGCCCACGTTCAGCGCTCGGCGATTGTCCTGCCACGATTCTTCGTCCGAAAAGTCGAGACTTCGTGGCCGATTTCGCGACATACGTCGGTAGTTACTCGCTGCGCAAAATTCAAAAAATGTAATTACCGACTTAACGAGGTGCCGCGTCGAAAGTTTCCAGCGTGTTTGTTATTCCTTTAAAGAAACAAGGTTGCTCTTTACAGAAAAAAATATTTCGTCTATGTAGGCAATAATTATGAAATAAAATAAATGATTAATGAATCAACAGTTAATTATTTTTAAATATTGTTAATTATTTCATTTTTCTTTAATTGAAAAAGGTCTTTTGAGTAACAGCAAAACGTCTTTCGGAAATTCGAAAATCAAAATACAGAATAAATACTTATTTATTGAATAAGAAGGTAAAATGTAAACGGATTGATTTTTTTGGTTGTAGTTAAATTTTATAACAAGAAATATCCATTGCACGAATTTAATAATTATGTTTGTGCCTCTCAAAGATGCAACTGAAGATCCTTGCAGCTGAACTTCCTTCCTCGGCCTTGAATCTCTTGTTTCCTACGGGTGAACTCTTTTTTTTTTTCTTTTTTTTTCAAGAACATTGAGAAGATAGCCGTCTATCCACGCACGTAAACCATTTATCTTCATTACGTTAGAGCGTGAGATGTTTTTCGATGTGGCTTCGAGCAATGCAAGAAATTCGATACTTCTGCTCTTTGGCTTGTCAATTACCTTTTTTTTATGCGACACGATAGATGATTACCGGCCAACGGATATATCCGACATTTCTTCAGTATTGAATTTATTAATGCAAGAATTACGTACGTTTTGATTGATCGTTTATGAGCAATATTTATTATCAACTTGATATCGCAAATTTGAATAAACTTTTGCCCGACGGTTTATTCAGTGATATGTAAATAGAGACACACATTTGATACTTGTGATAAAAAAACGAATCTTTTGAGCAATTTCCATTTTTTTCATTATTATAACCGCCTGTACTTATTCTGTTTTCTTTTGCGTATAAACAATATTGTCTCTCCCTCTCCCTGGTTCATCACTGTCGTTCTCACGCGGAAATTATTCTTTTGAGCTCGCGCGTCAAACAGCCGTGGTAAAAAACGTGCGTCAAACAAAAAACTCGTAATGATAAAAAAAAAAAAGTAACGATTTCTTTATGGAAATCGCGACTGTGAGGCACGTGAAAATTATGCATCAAATAAAAGACAAAACGAAATCGCGATCTAATAAAAAAAAAACCTTCCATATCCGAAGGAAAAAATGAAATGCGATAAAAAAAGTTAATGTTTTTTTTTAACGATCACCATTTTCGAAGATTCGGAATTGGAGCTCGTAAAACCTGACCAATGGTAATTACGTTTTTTCAATTTAAATAAATCAAACCTCAATCCGATTCAGCATGAAAAATATGTTTGAAAAATATATTCGATATTCGGAAAATATATTTCATATTTGAAAAATATATTTCATATTCGGAAAATATATTTCATATTTGAAAAATATATTTTAATATTTGCAAAATATATCCATTATTTTTAAAAATAATCTTTTCGTTCCGTATGCACCGGCTTTTGACTGTACGATCTGTTGGGAAAAATTATGAGTCCTCGATGAATACACACCGGCATAAATTTTAGTAGCGATATGGGTAATGCAGAGCATTGCGATTTCGACCTTATCAACGTTTCCGGCTATGTACTGGAAATAAATTGCTTATCGCAGTTGTGTAGGGTCAGCTAACCTAGAACACGTTGATATAGAACTTCTAGAGAATAACAAAAAGATACTAAAAAGGCCATCAGTGACTTACAAAATAAAAATAAATTCTTTAATGGATTTAATGTGAAGAGTCCTGCTAAAACGACCGAACAAATAATTTAGTAAATAAATAAAGAAAATTTGACGTGCTCATTGTGATTAAGGGGGGAGAAGTCATAGCATTTGTTTAACGTACTAAAAAATATGAATTTTTTTACCAAATCACCACCATCAATTCATTGTAATGAAACTGATCAATTTAGTTTCATTAAACTAAATTAATGAAGTTTATTATATATTTAAAAAATTGAGCAACCCAAGCTTTTATTTATAAACATAAATAGATGATTTTATAAAAAAATTATTTCCTACTTTACACGGAATAAAAGCTTCTTGTTTTAAAATATTTTTTTACGTGCACATTTTTTTGCATTCACTTTTTTCAAAGCCTCTTTCAATTGATCGATAATTCGCTAATTAAATTCCTTGCATTATAATTCTCTGAGGCTCGATTTTATCAGTTCAATGGTTTCTCATCCTACTTTTTTCGCATTCAATTAAGGATCCACTGAACACTAATCAGCGATTAACATTTTTTCCATTTTTCACAGGAAATTAAAAAATGCTTCTATACGTTTAATTTTAATGAATTAATATCCTCCAAATATTTGAAATAAAAAAGAAAAGAGGATTTACCCGAACAGATATTTCGCCAACAATTTTCGTCTTAAGGGGATTGCTCGAAAATAATATAAATGCAATATATAATTGTTTTATTTCAATGAGCTTTAATTCTTCGGTTTATTTATTCTTTAGTATGGAATCGAAAAATATTCCCGCCATTTTTAAACAAACAGTTTAATTCATTACGAAACTAATTACGAGAGACTTACTTCCTTTGTTGTAAATATTCGAATACGTCATTGCAGAGTAGCTTCATTATGAATGTGCACATAACAGGGATTTTCTGACCACTGTACTGCACACAAGTATTCGAAATCCTTTTCTCCCGAAACCTCGCAGGGTATAAATTCTCGTTTCACCAAGTGCCACTTTTATCTTGAATTGAGAGAACTCGAGTGAAGAAAAAACGGAGATTCGGATGAAGCTCGAACGAGTCAGGAACGGGGAAGAGAGAGAAACGGTCGTGGAGAATTCTCAACGTAAACTCACAGGGAAGCGAAGGTACGAAACGGTGAAATTGATGAAATCTCTTTCGTCACATTTTCATGTATCTCGTTTTACACGAGCAATCGATTTCGTCCTTTTGCTAGGATCGATTTAAGACTGCAACGTGACTGAAAAATACTACGTCCTATTATAGTAATAAAAAATAGCTTTCGAGGGGAAATCATCAAAAACGACAGCCAATATTGATACATTTTTAAGATTTGTTAAAAATATACGTCCGGTTTTATCCCAGTAAAACTACGAAACCCCGTTATCGATCGAGCTAACATTTGAGAAATAGCCTTCCTTTTAATATTCCTTTCAATGGATACGCAATATTGAAAACCTTGATCTTTAAGGTGAACGTAATGAAAATATTGACGAAATAAACGATACGTTTGCTCGGTTACATCCGTTAACGGAGAAATTCTCATTCCATCCCTTTCCAACTTTCATTGTAGCTTATCTGCTATTCAACCACGATCAATTTCACACGTACTCCACGAACTTTCCAAAAGCGAAATATAATTAATCAATTTACTAGGAAAGAAAAAAGCATACATTTTTCTCACAGGGCCATACTTTCACTAAAAAAGTACGAGCTTTTTTGTCTCGACGCTTTCAAGTCTCAAATTTGAATCGTCGAGAAAGGTCGAGCCGTTGGTTGACTCGTTGAAAAAAAAAAGGGACGAAGATACGAGTTATACGGGAAAACGAGGTATCCGTAACTCCCCGGAGGCGTAACAGGACATAAAAGTCCAGTGTATCAAGTATCCCAGCCTTAAAAAAAAAGTTCGCAAAAATGAATAAAACTTCAACAGATCTCCGTTATTCTCGGCATCTTCGTCAAGGTCCGGTAAAAAATCCTGAACATGCACAAATTCATATTTCCGAGGAAAAAGCGAAGGGTTGAAAAAAATGGTGGATCAAGGGTAGATGTAAAGTGAGAGAAAAAAAAAAGATCGAGGCAGGCCGGGCGCCGGATTTCGAGGTCACCGGGAGGGTATCTTTTATTTATAAATTCCAAAAGAGACCAACCAGCGAACGGTCGTATCTTTTTACGCGTGTGTATTCATACCTATCCGTATATCCTTTCGTCCTTTCGCGTTATAGAATCACGGGATATACGCATGGCTGCAGCCTGTTTGAACCGGACATCAGCAATGCACCAATCCGATTTAGCAATCTTGCATTATCGTTATCCCTTTTCAATAACCCACTAGAACCTTATCCCCATTGCAGCTACAGCCGACTTACGCTACATTATGCCGCAAAAGTCAATTTTGTTAAAGGAAATTAATTAAATGAATAATTTACTTATTAATTTTGTTAATTAATTTGTTAAAGCAAATTAACGAAAGTACTTTTACAAACTTTGCGTTTGTACTTTAACAAATACTTTTAGAAAATTGACTTTTTTATATGTACTTTAAAAAAATACTTTAACAAAGAGCCTGTACAGTAAGACCTCAGAAAAATCGGTCTCCTAGTCACTGGTCGATGCGCAAACCAGAGTACGGCTAAGCGGTCACCGAGCTAACTACCAGCCACCGGAGTCGCTTGATAACGTATAAAGTATTATTTAATAATTGGGCGGGATTTCTCATTCCGGAAATGTCAATGTTCTATCCAGGAAAACACTTGTGGCATTTCTGGTCGGTTTCCTAAAAGAGTCCGATTAGGTAAATCGGAAGACGCAAGCTAGGCCTGGATCATACGCGAAGTCGGGAATTCCCAGTCACATTTTTTACGGATAAAGGTACTACAATCCCATATTCTTATTTATTGTCCACTACTCTCTACCGCAATGGTTCGCAGTAGTATTTGAAAAATTGTTTGATTAAGTTTGACGTCGTGAGATTCCACCACGTTTTATCTTCCCCTATTCACGCGATCGTTTTGGAGCTGGCAGCCTATTTTGTAAACGGACTTACTCATTTTCGTCCCGTAACGAGCTTGATTCACTTCGTTCTCGAAGATTTGCCTCCGTGACCTCTCATTCAAGCTTATCACCTTGATTCCAGCCTCCGGTTTTCGGTTTTTCTCTTTCGCCTTACCTTCGCTAGGCTACACTAGGGATTGCTGTACATGATAGCAAGGTAATCCTATCCAATCCCAAGTATCGCATTTACCTTTTCTCCCCTATAGCTACTCTTTCCTTCGATCTCTATCAACACAATGAAATGGAGGATCCTCGTCTTCTGCTCATTCTGGGAATATCAAATCACCACCCTTCGTTTATTCAGAGACCGTCTATTGCGTAACGTATCCTCGGCAAACCACACTTCTGAACACCTGGCCCAGAATCATTGGACTTCCGGTTCAACGTTGGTGTCTATAAACCTTTCGAGCATTCAAGTCCGTTCGTTAAATCGAGGAATCATTTACGCCTTTTAAAAATAAAATCATTTTGAATAAAAAACGTTTGAATATTCACGTTGAAATAAAAAAACCTTATCTTTAATCTGTCATTCCTCGATCATGCCTCGAAGTTTCCCCTTCAAACGGATTTAACGAGCGATTTTTCAAAATCTTAACAGTAGAGTCTTGACCTCGTAAAATTTCAATATCATTCCATAATTTCCGATTCCAGATGTTGATCTTACTAAACTTTCTCTGTCTGAAATCAACAACGGTCAAACTGAAACTTCCACGTCCGCAAATTCCAAACTCAACGAAGACAGCGTTTTTTTTTTTTTTTTTTTTTTTCAAGAAAAAACTTGGAGCACGGAACTTTCAGGACACCATTAAATTTTATTAGGCTCTTTATCATCCAACTTATTTTTTTCATGTTTCCACGCAGCGACGTCTTTGCACAACTTTTATCTCACACTTTACAACTCCTCGTCAACTACTCAATTTTTTAATTCACTCGCCTTTTTTTACGAGTATACAGATATTCTCGACGTAGAAACGATATTGTATGTGTACATCGCTTGTATGGGGTACAAAGGAATAATATTCGTAAATTCTACCGAGGACAGTGCTCGAAGTTGTCGAGTTGGAAGTTCGGCGTTTTACGAATAGGGTGCCTTCCTTCGCTACGACGAAACGAAGAATAGAAACGAGGAGGGTAGGAAACGATTTTAATACCAGCGAATTTCTTCGTGAAAATAGTGAAGGGGACTACATTTGTCGTTGGCTGGTTCAACCTCGCAAGGATATTTGTCGTAAAGTTTTATCAACCTAAAATGTTCCTTCACAATTTGATTTGCTTGATATAAACATTGTATATATATATATATATATATATATCAATACATATATAACTTATATATACAGGGTGATCGGAATTCCCCTTATTCTTTGAAAATGTTTTTTCTACAGTTTCTTCAAAACCAAATTAAGCCTCATCAACTCGAAGTAGAAATTCACTAGTTATTGAGTTACAATGATTTCCTGATTTCTAAACTTTCAGGCTAGTTTCCAACAAGTAATTGACAAAAATACTCTACTCTTAACATTCCATTGATACTCTTCGTGAAGCTGATAAATAAAAAACGATATCGAAGAAAACAAATGCACGTCCGAAAAAGATCCCAAATGGCAAATCTTTTATTTCTGAGAATATTAGAATTTCAGACGTGCATTTTTTTTAACATCATGATTCATTTGTCAGCATCCAGAAAAGTATAAATTCAATATTCCGAGTGGAGTATTTTGTTTCTCAATTATTGGTTTTGGGTGGAAATTCCGGAAAAATGTTTGACCATTTCTGGAAAATTGACAAATTATAAAAACTGAATAACTTCTCCATTTTTATTCCTAGTTCATAGAGCTTAATTTCATTAAAATCATCTCTGGGATAAGTCCTTGAATGAATAGGTGGAAATACCGGACACCCTGTATGTATATATATATATATCTACATCGGCGTGTATACATGTATATGTATAATTTGCAACCGAAAATGGAAACATACACGTCCGCCTGCGTATCATATGCATCGTCCTGCATCTTTCCATCCTCCAAGTTCTTCAGGGATCTCATGTGCAATTTTGCCGACTACCGTTATCAAAGGACAACAATTTCTCCCTTTTCTGGCATCTGTACCCGTAACATATTTCAAATATATTTCATATTACGTTCGGATATTTCGCCGGCTTGAAACTCCGTGTTCGTTGCATTTGCAATTGTGGAATTAAGGTGGTACTCCGGTCTATACAGTGCTCTTTTTCTTGTGCACGATAAAATACAAAAAAAAAAAAACAAGAAATACTTTTGGAATCTATATTTTCGCCGAGCATACAAAACCACGTCTGACCGTTGTATTTATCAAAAACAAACTAAATATTCAAAATGGCTGATAATGTCAACATATGTTGAGGGCGTGTTACCAACATAAAAAAATCGAAAAACGAATGTTTTTCGATTTTTTTCGAACTTTGAAAAGTCACCTTATTTTTCGAATACAAACTTCGTGCAAGTGTACATTGGCGCAGTAGTTTTCCTATCTTAGTTTTTTTTTTCTTTGTTTTGCAGGGTGAGCTTGGAAGTCGTTCCATCGCGGGCTCAACCAACAAGAGTACGAGAAGATGGGCAAGCTTGAGGCAACACGTCACGAGCGGAGGTGGGCTCACGGATGGCAAAAAGCCCGCCGCTGCCACATTGCTCCTTGATCGTGATGCCAACTCTCGAGCTGGTACACCAAACTCACAGCCGCACTCACCAAACACACCAAGAACACCTCATACACCATTGAAAAAATCGAACTGGGAAGTTATCGAACACTTCACCGGTGCCCCACGGCCGTCTATCGTCACGGTCAGTGCAAACCCTTCTTCCTTTCATTTCGATAGAACTAATCGTTTTACTTTCAATCTCATTCGTATCTTCGAACTTCTAGAGAATATTGATATGTTCGCTTTTGGATTTTTACCGGTCATTATGTTCAGCGTATCTCCTTATGGAAATATCTTTATCGTTGATCCGGGTAGTACGATTGTTCGTTACGATTTCGTCGTTTTTGAGGGATTTGAAAATTCACGATGATAACTCTGATTTTTCTAACCCCTTAAGAACGACAAAGCCGTATCCCAACCATCGTAATAATCCTGATCTTTCTTAACTCTGATTTTTGTTTAAATCACTCCAAAAAATCAGAAATGTTAATCTAATTTTTATAATCCCTTAAGAAAAATCTTCGTTATTACCGTAATGATTCTAAAAAATCAGGGACGTTCGTTGTATTTTTTGTGACGATATTGTAACGATGTTTCGAGAATTTTGGTAATGGATGGATATTAATTTCTTAATACTTATCTATGAAACTACACGATCAGTCAGCTAATATGGGAATCATCGACTTCTTTGTTTGTCATACACAATTTTGTTGGATGTTAAAATGGGAACCTTTGATTACTTACTTCATGTCAGTTTCTCACAACTTTTGGTGACATCCGCAAACTGCATGTCCCATTTAATTCGATTATTTTCATTTGTTATAAAACGATCCTTCCGAGAAGAATATCGTCGTATTATCACATCAAATTATATAAATATTGAATTGAATAGTACATATTCATTGAATATCAATATTTTCCATATTTATCCAATTATTCCAATATTTTTCCAGTTTTCCCAATATTTTGCTAGTTTGTCCAATATTTTTCCGACCTTTCCAATATTTTTCCAGTTTTGTTCAATATTCTCGAATATTTTGCAAAAAAAAGATTTTCGAGCATTCAAGTTGTGTATTGTAAAACAGATGGGCGTGGGTTCCGAGTTCGGTGTGTGCAGCCTCGCGACTGTCGGAAAGGAGACCCTCGTCGCTGAATCCACTTCTAATTGCGGCTTGACTGAAACGAGCCGGAAATGCGCGCTCGGAAGATTCCTGAGCGCCCTTTGCACCTCGCATCGTTTCAAAAATTTACAGGTTAGAGAGAACACGTTAATTACTAGTACAATTAGGAAAAATTAGAAGCGATAAACGCAGCGAATCGACATTAGCCGAAGTCACGTGAACTCCAAGGACAAATCGATGTCGTGCCAGTGAAAATAATATTCGCAAAAGATTCAAAAGTCACGAGTCAAGTTTTCGTTACGAAATATTAATATCTGAGAAAAGAGAAGCTAGAAGAATCTTGCAAAGAAATTTTTCGATTAGAGTTCAATCTGTGGTCCGCCCACTATCGTGAGACGCATATCGGTATACTCATTTTTATTTGTGCCGATATGAAAACTCGATTTCCTTCGCAATCCAGGTACAACTTTTTACTCGACGTTCCACCTCGCAATAATTCTTTTGATTCCATACTCGACGATACAAAAATATCTGTGGACCTCCAGAGGAATTAATATGTACATCGACGATTGGAATTCACCGAGAAAAATAAGTCTTTAATAAAGTCAAGAAATCAAAGACTTCGGGAATACCGAGTCTCGAGTCGCAAAGCGAGATAAAAGATTTGTTTGAAATGAAATTCAATATTCCCTTCGAGTTCTTCTCGTCTCGTTCGTAAGAGCTTTTACGTTCGAAATACTCGAACAACCGATTTACATTTGAACTCGTACAAATAAATTTTCCACGTTCCTTTTGACTCTTTCACGGTTCCGTTTGCTGGCGCATAATCTCGGAGGTATGTCACTTTCATTAATTCAAGTTAGCCTTTCCGTTGGCTCGAATTTTATTTGCTCTAAGAATCCAACGTGGAAATCGGTATACGATGCGACCGGAAACCCAAACAAACGCAAACTTCTAGATATATCACTTTGATAAATTCGAGTCAGTCTCTCTTTTGTCTCGAATTTCATTTCCTCCAGAATCCAACATGGAAACTAGTATGCCACGTGACCGAAAACCTGAACAAACCGAAACTGCTAGCTATATCACTTTGATCAATTCAAGTCGGTCTTTTTTTTGTCTCGAATTTTCTATCCTCCGGGAATCCAACATGGAATCTGGTATAGGATGTGACCGGAAACTCCATGCCGCTTTGTGTATGCCTTGACACGGTTCGGCTCGCGTATCGCGCGAATTAATCGTCAGCCCTTGCTCGGCAATCAACCACTCATCCCAGTCTCGATGTCTACGGAAGGCTATACGCGTCGGTATACACCCGTGTGTCTATGTATGGGTGTTTATCTTCATTCCCTGCAGCGTCTCTCCATCTCTCTCTCTCTATTGGCATCCCTCTCTTTCTCTCCCTTACTCCAACCCTCTCTTTCACTCTGTATCTCGTCACGCATCCCGTAATCGATCTCGCGCTCCAACTGTTGCCCGTTACGCGGACCTGCGTAATTGTCGAAGCAACCGGCGTATGAAGACCCACGTATACGCGGCTACATCGGCTATTCGGTAATTCATACTTTCAAACGACGATTTCGAGGACCAATCTTCGTATCCTGATTCCAGAAGACTCATCATGAGTCGCTGATCCAGAGACTCTCGAATTTTGACTAATCCAATACAGGAAATTAACGGGATACCCTTCTTAAATATCAGACCCTTTGACGGATCATTGCGAATGTATATAAAACGACGATTGGACATTTCAGGGTTTGAAACGTCAAAATCAACGTTTGGATTAAACGATTACCAGCTCGATCTGTCGTATGTTTTTGTTGTTCATTTACTTTGGAAAGCGAGGTACTATTTCCGCGCGAGAAATCGAACAAATTTGATAGAATTATGTACGAACGTTCGTCGAGCATTGATGAAAAACGTCGCAGTGTTTAATTTGCAAATGAAGCTGTTTCGACGCAACGAACAATCGACGGAGATTCGATCAGTTCGAGGAGTTTCGCGGGACGAAATCAAATTCGACAAATTACTTTCGAATGGAACGGATGGGACGTCGAATGCCCATCCGTTTGGAGCGACTTCCCAATTTATTGGATCGCCTTTCGAAAGCACTCTACTGAGATGCGCCGAATTTCCTGTTCCCAAAGTGTTGAGCTTTCCGGACTGTTCTTTCACATAGAATATATGTCGTACTGAGGCACAACACAATTTCCTGAATTTATAAGAAAGCTTTTTCGAATCCTGCCTCAATTTCCTGATCTGGAGATTAGAAGCTGAAACATCGATAATAAACAACCTGTACTTTTGACGAGTTTTCATTTTATTTTTATTTTACAACGTTTATTTCACACTTTGATTTTACAACTTCGGAAATTCGTATTGGACCTAACAGTTAGAGATTTCCAAAATTCCGCTTTCGAAAAAGTGACTTTTCAGAAAGGATAAACAAAGAATCCTTTTTTCGTGGAGTTGTGAAACTCCCGTTTGGGTTTCCTTTCATTAATGGATGATTAACTAATCGCCATGATTCTTAGTTTTATTACGATATTTTTTCGATCTTTTGCCTTCATTGCTTTTTGAAACTTTGTTTAATCTGCCTGGGATATCGGTTCGATCGTTCGATTTGAAAATGTACTGTAATTGTGGTTGGTATATTATGTTAAAAATAACCTAGCAACGTAAGTCTATTCATCAAATGTTTGTAAGGTAGTAATCGATTTACTGAAATACCGTACAACCTAGTTTTTTTTGTACTTTTTTCAAATCAATGTTGATGGTAAAAAAGCGAAATTCTCAAAAATCAATGAAAGGGTTTTGTAGAAAATGTATCAGAGTTGTCCGGGACCCTTTTGTGTGATTCCCAGAATGTATTTTTTCCAGCTCGCGATAAACCACTCGAATTGAGTAAAAAAGAAAAAAAATCTATCGTACGTTAATTCCGAGCTCGACTTATCAGTACTCGAATGTATGAATGTGGAATACGGATGGTAACGAATATGAAATAATCCCGTGGGGTGTTACATCACCCGCAATTCTGCAATAGGTTTCGTTATGTGTGATACACGCGGAATATTATAATGTAGGAGTGCTATGAAGTGCCGCTGTATATACTACCACGTGCTTTCGAGTCCACTCGTCGTCATTGGTACATCGGCGATATCTGACTAATTTTTGCCACTGATCTTTCTGCGAACCTGCAGGATTATCGACATCGGGATTGAACGGTGTAACCTATCATACTCCGGTCCAACAATATTCAGAATGATAAAAATAAAATTGCGGATATCTTTAGAAAAATGTCGATATACGAGATACCGAAGATACGACGATCAAGTTTCCATCGTTGGGAGGCAAGGAAAATTACTCTTTTTTTTTAATTTGCCAAACTTGCTTCGGGATCTATCAGCTATAAAAATCATGCAAACATTTTTTACTCTTGTTAATTAATTAATTAAGAAGCGTTAAAAATGTTTGCATGATTATCGGAGCTGATACATGCCAGAAGAAGTTTGGAAAATCAAAAACTCATCTGGCACCTTTGTAAAAAGAATAGTTATCTAACACTTCTTAAGTAATTAATTCAATAAATAACAACTTGGTCTTCGCCTGTGGTCGTAGTTTCGATCGTTCGGACACAACGATTTTTTCTTAGTTTCTTATTTTTGATTCTTGTGAAAAATGTTTAATCGCAAATTTGTCATAATCGTAAAAAAACAGTAAGATTACGCTTTCCAATCAATTAATAAGGAAAAGTAACTTAACTACCTATCTACGATTCATGATAAATGTGCGATGAAATATTTGAAGTAACAATAAATAACAAGAAATCGAGAAAAGAAATAATTCGTTGTATACAACGTTGCAAGCTTAAACCACGTTCGAAGATAAAGTTAAGTTCAAACCATTAAACCTTCCTAGTCTCGTACCGTTCGAAGCCTGGAGGAATTGAAGGTATGTACAAGTCGTTGGGAGTCCAACGGGTATCAGGTCTCGGTGGCTAATGAGAAATGGAAACTCGTCGACTTCTCACGTGACTGCTGAACAATTTGTCCAGCCCTGACGGTACATATTAGTTTGCAGGGCCTCTATTGACGTTCCAGTCGTTCGCCTACGCGAGGATCGTGTTCCGAGACACGGGAGCACACATGGGGTATGAAACCCGGCAACTTTGCTCGCACGATGTACCATTTACCCTGTACCCGAGTATGAAGATAAAGTTCACCGTCCACTTGATGACGCGGTCGTAAGGTGACATGGGGAAGCTTCATGGGAAGTGGCCCGATGAGGATACAGTTCACCTAATGACGCGGCTACGGGTGGTCGATGGAGAAAATGAAACAGGAGGGATGCCCGGACATGTACCTGACTCCTTGACTGATGGTCTACCTGTAGATAAATATACGTTGCTCTGTATACGCTTATGTATTCCTTCCGTGTACATCGGGGATGCGAAATTTGCAGGCGTTGCTGTTGAAGCGGCGAACTTGCAAAGCCGACAATGCAGCCAGCTAGTTTCACCGGCAACAGCGGTACATAAGTAGCCACAAGCTACCGAATCCACCACCACCTGCCAAGCTACAACCGTCCATCGATAAAGTCACAATCGAACGATGCCATTGTTCGCCCCGCATACACGAAACAGTCGTTTCACTCAAGACTTCATCACTAGGATTGTTCTTTTCGAACGTCCAATGATTAACGCTCCTCTACTCCCGTTACATTCGGAGAAGCTTGCGATTGTAGTTTTCCAGGCGGTGTCGGGTTTTCGAACGTTCAGTCTGTTCGAAGCCTGATTTTAGGTTCGTTAGAAGTACTCCGATTACGGGGTATCTGAAATTCGAATGGATTATAAAGAATTACTGTTATCGTCGTTGGAAGTAGGGCTTATCGAAAATGAATGGCTCCAATCGATGCGGAGGAATGATCTTTTCCTTTTTTTTAGCTATGTTGAAGAAGTAAGGAAGAAGTAGCAAGAAGTAAGATATATCGCGGGTATGTGCATATCGTAGGTACGTGCCGTTTTAAAAAGAAAGCCAATGAGGTCGATGGCAGATCAGACGAAGAAATGTTTAACGTGGAATGGAGGCGAAAAATGAGGCTTGAGTAATCATTAGCGAAGCTTCTTTTTCATCCCGGTCCGGAACACGAAAAATGTCAGTTTCCACCTCTCATACCCTCGGGAATTCATCACTCCCCGCATAACCATCACGTCGATAAAAGCCACGCTGCGGGACAATCTTTGTAAGGGAGGTACCACACTCGTCATAGCTTTCGCTGAAACGGCGTACCCGCCAAGCGTATCAATTGTATCCTGAATTCTTGATAAATCAATTTTCAACATTTCTTTTTGTTTCCAAATCAAATTTCTTTTCCGATTCAGTTGAACAGCCGGAAACTACTATTTTTTAAATCGCTGGATACATTCGGGTCAAGTGTCAGCATTTAGCAATTTGAAAATTCATGAAGTTTAAAAGATTAGAGTTGGAATAATAAATGCTTGTCAAATCGAATATTTATTCGACTGATGAACATCCTTGCGATCTAATGAAGAAACTTTGAAAATCCTTGAATTCGTTAAACGAGAATTTATTAAATTATAAACATTTTTTAAAATTATAAATAATAATGATGGCAAATTATCTACTCAAAACCCATGATCCTTCCGTTAATAATTCCGATATTAATTATTTGCAGAAATTCTAAATAATTATCCATATCTACAATTTTATCAAAACCCAATACAACCACAATTTTTTACTGATCATTCATTTGAAATGTATTCCCGTTTACACAATTAACTCACCTCAATTTCAATTCAGATTAAAGTGTTACACTACCCTGGCAAAATATTCTTTCTATCGTGGGATCGATTGTTCTCTTCTTTTTTTAAATCTACGAAACACAAACCACGAAGCGCATTGCTTTTAATTGTTCGACGAATACTCCACGCGGGAGCTTGTAATTTTTAGCAGTAAACTGCCATCAACCATCGGCCCGTTTGGCGATAAAGAGGCCGCAGGCACACACGTACCAACCGCGCACGGTTATCCCGAACGACTATATTGTAAATTTGCAAAATATAGGCAATCGTGTAGTGCCACGGGAAAAGAGAAAGGAGAGAGAGAGAGAGAAACAGAGAGGCGAAGAAAAACCCAGTGGTCGTGACCGATTCACCGTGGTAAACAGATGATCTCCCTTTGCCCTTGTTTATTTACATCTCACCTTATTTCTTATCCTTTGTATGCCGTCTACTGTATTACTTTCTGCCGCTTCGTTTCATCTCCGGACTCACTTCCGGTATTAAAGCTTATAAGAATGCACGACGTCTTTATTCGAGTGAAAAATAACTTCGCAAAAGAAATCCTTGACTGCCTTGTTTCGGGACAACAAAGGATGAATCACAGGGGACAAAAGTACGAGGTGTATTTTAATGAAGAAAAAATTTGCTTTCTATTATTACAGTTCTTTCAGGACACATCTTTCTAATTATTCAAATAAAAAGATAGTTTGGACAATGAATAAGGTCGAGGTTTTTCTTTCCACGACTTTACGACTGTGATGAATTTGGTATAATTAATATGACGTATGAATTTACCAAGCACTCTAACGAAATACGACGATTCTTCAAAAAATAAAGTGATTTATGTTTGCCTAAAAAAATTATTCATCCATATCTATTTTGTCTCTTTCAAAGTAGTACTCCTCAGATACAGGATTTTCAACCGTTCGGTTTTCGATCGGACTGATTTTTTTGATATTTTTTTTACCCAGCTGCTAAGTTCATACATCTGTATTTTTTAAAATAAACCTCTTTAATTGATACTTAACGTGTATTTTTTTTTTTTTTTTAATTTTGACCAAGAATGTCCAAAATAAATTTGTTGTTCGGTGTTGCCGGATGGAAAAGTTGGCAACCCTGCTCAGATATAATACACTCGAGGCAGTGCTTTTTCCAATCCCCGAAGAACTTCTTATATGCGTTTTTCGGTATGGCCTCGAGCTCTCCCAGCGATCCGGTCTTTATCTCTTCAACCGTAGCGAATCTCCAATTCATGGCCCTTTTCAGTTTTGGGAACAGAAAAACGTCGCAGGGGGTCAAGTCTGGTGAATACGATGGCTAAGTCATGATTACAGTATTGATTTTCGGGAAAAACATCACACACGTGCATCCATGCGTGAGCAGGTGCATTATCGTTTTCAATAACAAAAAATCGCCGATCGTACTAAAATACGTCGAATCTCTATACTTATCAAAAACAAACTAAATATGCAAAATGGCTGATGACGTCAACGTATGTTGGCGACACATGTACCGACATAAAAAAAGGAAACGAAATTTGATGTAACTTTATTCTTTTAACTAATCTGGTGTATGAAGCACGAGAATGCTGCTGTCTTATTTGCGATGTCGTATCTTATAATCGTTCCCACTACTTTCGTTCATTGGATACTTTTTTATAGAGACACATAATTTAAATTGTTTTTTTTTCTCGATATTTTGACGCAGGTCGAGATGCTGTATCAGCGATACTTCCTTCGTATGAATCAGAGTAACATGACACACGTACTAGGCCTACTCGCAGGCTTGGCATTTGCGCTTGGTCTACTCCTCGTCCTACGCTTGATATTCACCAGCGAACAACCTCTGCTCACCCTTGTCCAGAGATCGGAAAATTTGTCTCTCGCTCTAACACTCATCGCCTGCATCACCATTTATGCCGGTACGAATAATATTTATATTTTTCAAAGTCACCCAGTTGTCAACGAAAAAGTTCGTGGTTTTCAAGATTTTGTAGGAAATTCAGAATTATATGTTCATATTTTTTGACGGAACGATAAATGTGCCTGAAAAAATAAGGGCTTTTGTGAAAACAAAATTTGTATAGTAGATTTTAATTTTTTTTCTTTAACTTAACGAAGTCCGCTTTTGATAATCATTGAAGCTGTTCCTTCTTAGTGTTATAAAATCATACGGAAATGAAAATTGAAATTTATCGAATTATAGAATTGGGATTCAATAACAATTATTTTGAAAACCCAAGATTATGAAATTTCATAATTTCGATCGCTCTCAGCTCGTCTTATAATTTTAATCAAAAAACAAAAATCTCGTATTTCTCAAAAAACAAAAATCTCGTAATTCTCAAAAAATGAAAACCTCACATTTAATAATTACGTGATTCTCCGTGCAAATATTATCTACCCCTATACTTTTTAGTTATTATTGGCTACCGGTAAAACAATAATCGATAAATCAAATAGTGACCACGTAGATGAGGAAATGTAAAAATGCAATCGATGAATCCTGAAAAAAAGAATATCCATTTGATGTTCATCTCTAAGAATAGTACATTATGAAGATAACGATCAACAAATGTTTGGAACAAATTTTCGTGCAGTACTTTTGAGTGAAGAATAAAATCAAAATAATAGCGTGGGCTCGTCTGACGTTTGGAATGAAAAAATGAATTAGTTATTTTAGCGAATATCGAATATCGACAAGAAGCGCAAAGAGCTCGTATGATATTCTGAATTATCGAACGAACGAAGAACGACCTTGACCTACACAGTGGTAACACTTCGAAATCTTCGAATGCTCGTTTATCTATTTTCCTCCTCGCGTTAATTGCGACTCATCGATATTTCGCAGTTCTCGTCGCTGCCATTTCGAGACCAGGAATGAACGAGGTTTGGCTGGCCGGTATCAGCGGCGCCGTTCTCGTGACCTTGGTGGCACTTCAGGTCACCCTGAGCATTCATTTAGCGTCTCTGACCGATTTTGAGGATACTGATGACAACGAGGGATCCTCGATGATGGGCCAATCCACGGGGAACAAAAGCTTACGCACCGGTGGACCATTGGCGGCAGCCTGGGCCGTCTGCTTCTTCATCTACATGTCTTACGCGCTACTGCCGATAAGACTGCGTCATGCTTGCGTCGCCGGTATTGCTTTCTCGATCGCGCATCTCGTCGGTGTTCTACTCCTGTACAAAAGCCAGGATTATCCAGCTATGGTTTCCCACGTGAGTTTATTGCTCAGTTGTTTACCCTCTGGTTGTTTATTCAGCTAACATAAATTCCAGATCCGCTAAATGATGATAGTTAGACTAAATGATGATCTAGAATTTCCTTCGAGCACTTCTAGAAGGTTCCAAAGAAGAATTATTCAAAATCCCGTCGTTTGATTTTAAAAAAACTTTGCCACCATCGAAATAGTTAAAAAATTTTTGGGTAAGTTCCGCAAAAAACTATTTTGATTGATGTCTGAAACGAACGTCGTATTTCTAAAGGGTTCCAAAGAATAATCCTTTACAACCCCATCATTTGGTATAAAATAAACCTAGCCATCATACAAATTAAATAATACTTTTTAATAGAATACGTTCCAGAGAAAAAAAAAACAAATTTTTGTAAATGTTCTCGAGTGTATCGACGTAAATATTGATTCGTCAAAGAAAAAAAAAGTTACAAGCATATTTTGAAGAACTCTTTAGGATGCCACTAGAACTCTGTGAAAAAATACGATTTTCCAAAAACAATTTGTGGTTGCATTCACTATAGAAAATATTTCAGCATTGATAAAACTCAGCTGCGTATTATTTTTGAAAATTCTTTATAAAATACACTATAAAAAGTACGAGACATGTTTCGGTAATCAATAACATTTGATCGATTATAATATCTCTTTTCATCACTTTTTTTACATTTTCTCAATGAATGCTTTTCCTACTTATTATTCAGACCGTCTGATGGTGCCTCTCGAAAGCTGATCATCAGATAACAAATTATGAAAAATCGGATTGTCGCAAAGTCTGCGTAAAATTTTCCGCACGTATCGTGTCAGCCATAATTCTGTCTGCTTCTACTAACCTAATGTCACTGGAGCTTTAAACAGCTTTTTTCCATTCCGAATTGCCTCGCGCGATACGAGCACACCTATCTTTCCACTTTACTACAAATTCTCGACAAAAATATTCACACTTGAATAGAACTGGGTAGCACCACAAGTCCAAAAGAACTCTGCGTGGAAAATCCCAGAAATGTGAACTAGATATTCATTGAATCGCAATGATTCAATATACATTTGTTATTTGGCATTCATCGGAAAACAAAAATAGCGAATGGAAAGCAATAACAAATAAAAATATGTATCTTTCGAGTTAATTATTTTCGAAGCATTCTGATGTTAAAGTAAATTGTTGTTGTTACTCCTGATGTTTAATTCACAAATGTTTATTTTCATACTTCACATTGATATAAATAATGCAACAATTAATTTTCCAATTTTCCAACGTATTGCTATTGAAATGATTATTAATTTATATCAATCATTATTAAAAACGATAAACTTCTATGGACGATTAATAGTTTTTCACTAACAAAATCATTTTTCAATAATTCATCCTTCACTTATTGCAATTGCCATCAAACTTTTAGCCATCTTCAATGCCACAGATAAAATACAATTCCAATTATTTCGCGTTCGTTTTGTACTTTCTTTCGAGAGGAAAAAAGACGAATGATTTTTACGAATTTGAGTGGTGAACAGAGTCCTTCAATGCTACGAGCATCGAAAGTCCAAATTTACGTGCCATTCCGATTCATCACTTCCGCCATTGATCCCCCTGGTACGTCGACGAACTTCAACCCTAGAAATTATCCGAAGGTAAAAGTTCCGTTCGATTTGGGGCCTTTAACTCCCTCCCGCCGGTTATGCTGAATTGAACGGGCGTTTTTTTACTATCGGCGCAGGTTTGGGTTTCGTTCGTTTTTTTTTTTTGCTCCGCGCTTCGAGAAAATTGAGGAGATAAATGCCGAGCGACGTAGAACGACATTTACATCGTCTATCAAAGCAATATTACGGTGGGTTTGCTCGTGTTCATACTTTTTTTTTCAAAACCTGAACATGTTGAAACGGGACCCAGAACATCGTGTTGTTTGAAGTTTCGTCGAGTACGGTACTCTCGAAGGTTTATCCTCTTTATTCAAGCTCTTCTGTTCCCATGCCACACCTCGATCAATCTCTTCCACCACCGGCGAATAAGTCGCTCATTTATATTAAAAAAAGTCAACAAAAAAAAGACAATTTCTTCCTTCGAAAATCGCCCGCGATTACTCACGAAAGTTTAAGCGATGATTCGTGTGCGTCGCGTTTTCGCGTCGAGAAGACTTTGAAACAAAAATTTTGTGCCAATCGGGATCTCCCCGCATCAACCAATGTCTGCGTTTTACGGCCAAATTCCGGACGATAAATTCGATGGAAAAGTACGGCCCTCTCGCACAACCCGCATTAAACTTATTTTTTGTTCCCATGAGATAAAGATACGAGCTCGATCTCACTCGGTTTTTCGTCGCTTCCCAAGCTTTTGAATGACCTAAGTGACTTTCGACGAAACTGAAATCATTTTGGATTTGAAAATATATTTACAAAAAAGACGACCTTTTATTCGATGCACTAAAAAATAGGAAATCATTTTTTTCTATACCAATTTACTTATATGTGATGGTGGATAACAGTTTCATAAAAAACTATGTTTAATTTGGCACGATTTTAATTAATGAAATTATTACACATTTTTACTCAGTTTCAGGATTTTTATTTAAGAAATCTAAGGTTGTTTTACATTTAATCAAATACAGTGGATATGTTAACAAATTTATGTAAATTAAAGTTATGTATAGGTGACTTAATAAAAAATTATTTTCTTCTTTTTATGAAGTAAAAAAATTCTTGTTTCTTTGTAAATATTTATTCAATCAAAAACTATTTTCTACTCTAATTCATTTTATTACATGTCATTTAATGATTCATGCATAAATAGATTAAAATTGATTTATTAGTATGAATAATTAGTTGATTTTGTTGCATTAAAAATTATAAATTGTATGGATATTTTTTGTCTTTTGTTCTTTTGAAGTTTTTCATGTATACAAAACTTCAAAGTTTTAAGTAATCGAGAAACGGGCGAGATGTCGATTATCCATTTTGCATCTTGCAAAAAATCAATTTCAACAAAAGCTAGTAAAAAGAAATACGTCGAATTCCAAGCTGAAGAAATTTCAGTTGGACATAGATTGAACGAAAAATGATTTATGGTCCATATTGCTGGGAACAATGATTACGGACGATCGTGAAAGTCAGTTTGGAGGTGACAAAAAATTAGGGTTAAAGTTGCGTCATTGTCTGGTTGAGTTTTTATCATCGCTCTGAAAATGGTGTCTGCGATTACGACGCCTATTACGTGTGTACATAACGGCCCATTCCAACCAAAGCTTTTCGCGATTCGCCCTTTCGCGAAACTTTCAAGGATACGAAAAGGCGAGACTGCGTTCGTGACGGGAATTACAGATTAATATTTAATCAACGGCAATACCTTCAATATTTTCACGGCTGCGGAAATTCTCTCAGACATTCAAACTTTATCAGCTGTCGAACGAGCTTTTCACGATTCTGCCTTTTTTTCGGGGGTGGCTCTAGACCGTTGCAAATATTTCGATGTAACGAAACATGGTCGCTCCATTAGCCTACGTTTTATTCTTCCTCTTTTTTTTGGGGTAGATTCATTTGCAGTCTCGTTACCTGTCTTTGAAGAGAACGATTCCTTTTTCACTCGAATGACAAAGGTAGAATCAAGGCAGTTTTAACACTTTTTACATCCCCGCAATTTTTTACATCCCTGGAACAAAAATGTAAGAAAATTGTCCTGGAAAAAGAGATCGTTGGGAAGGGGGTGGGGAGTTCGAAATTTCCCAAGATCCAAAAGTTCTGCCACAGTTTTACAAATTTCATAAGATTCTAACAGATCCTCGATAACATTGATCGCAAAATAAAAAATATGGAATTTTCGAAATTTGCACAGTTCGAGTAATATCTTCGTAATAATTATAAAATTGCCAATTTTTTGCATTATTATAAATTTGATAATTACGCACTTTTAGGACGTGTCCTAAAAAGAACGAAAAGATTTTCCAGTATCGAGAATTTACCGAGAATTTACGGGGATAAGGGGTTGAAGAATTTATAAAATAACAAATGAAAAAAAGATCGATAATCGTACGTACGTAGCCAGCGAAATTTGATACGTCACCTCCCACCTTTTTTTAAACAAACCCCATGCGCGTTAAAAACTGAAAAAGCGAGAAAAACGTGCAACGAAGAATAGAAAATATGCTTCAAAGTGTACCTCCTCCGGTAAACACAAATTCTATTGGGAATGGGTTCTCGTTTGAGCAACAGCCTGGCTTGCAGCTGATGATATCCACAACTCCGGGACTTACGAATGTACGATTGTATGGACAAACGTAAGACCCTCCCAAGAGTATCCATTCTGTGAGGACGATATCCTTATCCTTAATAAGGATGGACGTGAAACCCCCTTGATCTCGATATGGTTTCACGTCAATTTAGATTTGCCTCCGCACCGTTTCTCTCTGTAAAGGATTTCCTTGAACTGGAGGTGGTCAGCTCGTAAATTGCTTTCGAACGATTTGTCAATCCAACTGCTTAAAAGTTGATTCTCATGTTGAGCTACTGAAACGCTTGGCTCCAGGGAATTTCCGATCGATAAATGTACATCTGTCAGACCCTCGTTTATTCGAACATCCGAGTGCAAATCCGAACCCCATCCTCGCACAAGTTTCACCAAACCAAGTATAAACCAAAACCCAACGCGGATTCAACTTGTCCTGATACAAAAAAATGACTCCAGTTTCCCGGTACTAAGAGGTCAAATAATCGGTTGCCGGAAATAATATTTGAAGACATCTATTTTATTTTTCTTTACAGAAATTAAGAAAAAGTTTATTATTTTTCGGATAATAATAAATGTACCCATGTAGCTTTTGAAAGAGGAACAAATTAGTAAGAAATATTTTATTTTTTATTCCAAAATACAATATTTTTAATGTCAAATGATTTATTCTTCTTTTTTTTTTAGAACAAAATGTAACGTACATAGAAAATAAACATTTTCGCCTATTTCTATTGAATAAAATCTTCACTGTTCACAATTTTATTTTTTCTGCACGATTTTATATTTAATCATTCTTAAATTTAACTTGTTGGACTTGACTTCTTTTTTTTTTTATGCTAGTTTACTATTTTTTAATGTAATATATTTTCATACACTCGGAAAAACGAACGAAGATTCACTCCCTCAATGCGTAAAAAAATATTGTCACAATGAATAATAATAATGAATCACAAATTATGAATCTTCGGAAGTATAAACCGTGGACAATTGTTTAAAAAAAATGTAATTCCTTTCGAACATGATACTTAACACCAATTTTGCAAAAAATATATCCGTTTTCAACATGAAAAATAATTAATGATAAAAAACAACGTGTAATGAATTTTTAAAGATTCAAACGATATAGAAGTTTATTTTTTTGTTGTTGTTAATTTCTTTGAACTTCAAAACATCCACCAATTTTTGAAAGCGTGTATCCACTCATAGTAGGTGTGTGCATTGAAATTGTGTAATATTATCGAAATTAACAGAAAAATTCTCGTGTGGTTAAAATTAGACGAATTTGCACTTAGCTAGAATGTGCAGATGAATTAGATTTCATAAGAGTGCCACGCGATCGATAATGCTCGAGAGCGCGCCTCGCATATAGATCAAGAGTGGTAAGTAGCGATGGAAAAGTGACGAGCTTATAGAGTCAAAACAGAGAGAGGAATATGGGGGATAAAACTTGAACGAGCCGAAAACGAAGTAGGACCGAGTTAGCAGAATTAATTGAGAAAAAAAAGTGGATAGGTAGTAAAATGGAATATTCAGGAATTTGAAAACTTTTGGACGGGGGTGGATTCTCCCAGGAACCAATAATCCCGTTATCTTTATGCTCTAGATATTGCAAACGCTCACTTTTTCCAGCTTTTCACCAGCCTCGTAAAACCCCAAAATCACTAGTACTGAAAAACGTACTGTCTTTGAAATATATTTACGAAGTCATCATATTCATTCAAATTGAATGATGATCGTACCTGATTTTAAAAGCTCGTTGCGCCGTACATAAAGCAGTCCTAAATAATTCCGGATTTAACAATAATCACGTAGTAGCCCAAGATTGATAGCTTTTTGATTTTTAATTGATTATTTTTTTGGCTGATATCCGAATATGGACTTCATTTTTTTTTAATTGAATAAAACTTTAGTGAATAATTTTTCTTGAGCTTCTTGAATTTTTTTTGTGTTTTTGGTTGATTGGTTTATTCATTCAATATACGAATATAAGTTGATGATCGAGAATGAGTTGTCGGAACATATCACACCATCGTTAAAGATACGATGAAAAACTTGACAGATAAAAAAGGCCGCATAAAAGAATGTTGATTAATTATTGGAACTGACTTTTTGACATTGAATAATTATTCGAGAAATACTTTATTGTTGCTGAATTACACCCTCTTTGAGATTGTTTCTAAAAAATGGGAGCCCAATTTTTATTTATATTTCATTCGAACAGAAAGATAAAAAATGTCCAAAATGTCCGATGTCAGTTCAGCATCAGCTGGAACCCTATGTTCGAAAACCGATAACAATTATTCATAAAAATTGTCTAACAATTATTATTTACCGGCGATTCCATTTTGTCGTAATTTTACGAACGAGTTGTCATAACCAAAGTTGATAAACATTGAATAGACAAAAAGGCGACCTGCAAATTGTGCTCGATCTCACGATGGAAAGAGTTTGTATCGGAGTTTTACAGATATTCCAAATAGAATATCGCCAACAGCTTGCTATTAACTCGTCTATGCACTGAATTAATCACGCTTCGCGATCAAATTATCCGCTGACGATTTGTCCTCCTCGCGAGCAAGTTTTGCCTATGAAATTGTGGAAACGTAGTATTCGCGGTGCCAGTATATTCGCAGCTCCATTTCCGTGCTACCTATGCATTATGCAATGTATTCTCTGTTTCATTGTGATTATCATTCGAAGCAGCATTTCGTATTAATTTTAATGAACCGTATAATTTTTATCAAACCCCTCCCTTCCCCCGCAATTCCACCTTGGCCACTATCGTCATGATACATAAAAATGCCTCCTTGTTATTACGCTCGATCGAATTCATTTTCATCAGTGAATTTTCATTATTTATAAATAACTTGGAAAATTGGATTTTCGCGAATAGACGAAGAATCGTACGAACAATATAAATAATATACATCGTACTCAGTATTACAGTATAACAGTATATTTTTTCATTATTCAAATTTAATTACTACAACGAAAAATGGTGGAAAAAAATTAGAAAATAATTTTTAATTTATTTGGTGGAAAAAAAAATGGTGGAAAAAAATTAGAAAATAATTTTTAATTTATTTAAATTTATTTAAATTTGGCTATTTTCTTTAATTTTCTATTAAAAAAAAATGAAAAATAATAAATAAAATATCTTGGGGAGAGCTTTTTTATACCAAAAAATTGTTTGTACGTAACATAACATTTATTTTGTTACAATATTTATATATGTAATAAAATAAAACTCAAAAAAATATTATTCTTTATACACATATTTTACGACAGAATAAACGCGAAAACTATGAAGAGTGAATCACTATCGCAGCACGCTAAATGTCATACATCAAATTTCGATTGCTGAACGTGACGTGTGCGCACACAGAGCGATCGGTCGTGCCCTCTCTGATACACGAACTCTGACACACAAGAGAAGTGCTGAACATTCGATTTCGTCACGGCTGACAAGTCACCTCATAACTGATTACTCATGAGAATACGAAGGGCGCAATTCTTACGTGATTCAATTAGGCAAATTTCGCAGAACGAGGCTGCTCAGATTCGACATATGCATCGCGATCCTTTTCGTCATAGATACGACAAGTCCAAGACAGCCGATAAAAACGAAGATCTCGTTCAGC
The DNA here is from genome assembly GCA_030523105.1 of Ophioninae sp. A BG-2022a. Lineage (NCBI taxonomy): Eukaryota > Metazoa > Arthropoda > Insecta > Hymenoptera > Ichneumonidae > Ophioninae sp. A BG-2022a. The sequence continues at coordinate 26,350 of JAPYZI010000926.1, forward strand.
CTTAGTGCCAGATTTCTCCAAATCCAGTGTGGAAAAATTTATAGAGCCCTCCCTCGTAAAAATAAAGTCCCTTAAGAGTTTTCAGTAAAAATGTATTATATTTAAACTTAACAAATCCTCCCAAATATTACCTACCTATTACTGTTATCGTCGTTATTCATGCATCAAGCCATGGCAGCGCAAATGTTTGAACAATACCATCCTTTTTTTTGACTCTCGATTGATAACTTACGTATTTAATAATTGACTTGATATGATGAATGATACTTTTCTCATATCCAGAGATAACTTACGGGACTACCATGGTTTCCATGGGGCATTTGGGCACCATGGTTTCCTTGAAAGTCCTCATTATTCTGCTTTTAAAAGCTCGCACTAGCAAAGTGCGAACGTCCATCGAGGGCCCATGTAAAGCTACCCAATTAGGGCCCTAACAAAGTTAGGGAGATTCTGTATGGGTGGAACCAAAGGTCTAATGCGATTTCTGTACGGAGTCATGTGCATACCGTGCATCAACAATCAATACTGTAAAATTGCCAAATTCGATGAAACTTCCTTGACCTCGCGCGGAAACCACGAGACATTTTCTTCGACAGTAAAGATAAACTTTGGTCGGGCAAAAGTTAAATTACGTTTGCAGGCTGCTTGAAAGAAATACGCGAAGTGAAGACGGAACGAAACGAGAGAAGAACAGGGAAAAGAAAGGAACCTTTGTTTCGTGCATACACAGGCACTCGGCATGAGCAAGTATAGGTATGTGAGCGTGTTTATAAAAATGTATACGTATACATAGTGGACACAGTCTCGACTGTTTGCTTCGAGCCATTGAGGTGTAGATTCTATTCTGCTCTGACGAGCATAGCAAGAGGGTTACGAGGTTGGTGAGTCAGCTCTTCGTTCTTTTCTGCTCCATCCAAACGTCTTTACGTGGGTTGTCAACACTAGCCCTATGCTACGTATCTTTTTTTTCCCCTCATGATCGAATGCCCACGATTTGCGCATCGATCTATCACGTGGAAATATTTCGCTCTTGTTATATACTTTATCACTTGTGAAGAATGAGAGGATGGAACACGCAGGGCTGATGGGATTTTGAATAAACTTCCGGCTGATACCCCCTGGTCCATTTATTTGCGGCATACAGATATTTCAGCAAATGCTGGAAACAATTACGCCAGGTTCTTACTAAGCCAAAACGACATTGTTGAATATGAAATTAAACAACAGATTACCTTTTTTCATAGATTGCAATGTTGACCGTGAACTAGAAAAGTAGAAAAATATATTTGCATTTAAGTAATTCTATGTTACTTTAGGATAAAGTATTTTAATCGATGTCGAACTCAAGACATTTTTCAGACTACGTATACATCGGTCAACTATTTCCTCTTTACCTTTAGAATAAGAGCCGTTCGCACGAATTAGGTTGAAACAGGTATATAAGATGGAACGTGAATCCGCTTTGGTATGGAAAAATCCTGACGCTGAAAAAGTGGATTTCTAACCCATTTGACATTGAAAAAGTGGATGGTTTCTAGGCCCATCGGACACTGAAAAAGTAGATGGTTTTTTATTCGTCTCACTCTCCCACACAAGTGTGGTAACTTTACAGACATAGTGAAAGCGAATGTTTTTGGACATCTCTGTAAATAAATAAGCGTACAAAGTTAAATAAAAAACACTTCAAATTATTGAAACTATATTTGTAAATAGTCCGTAATATAGAGTGTACTTAATACTTTTGGGGAAACCTGTATATGTTTATTCCATCGAGATAAGTCGAGATATCATCATTGTGCAAGATAATCAAGTTTCATTCGCGATGAGCATCTTTTTTTCGTTGTCCGGATGCGGAAAGTTTATCTGATGGCACGGCATTCTGTCGGCAGACCTCAAAGTGATCAATCGCTATCTCCAGTCCAAAAATACCTTCTTATTGCCTATATAATTTATAATTATAAAAGCCTGCTAGTTAGTTCACACATTCTTGAATTCCATCATCCTAGAAGCTTAGACTGTTGTCAAAAACTAACATTGAACAATCCTGAAACTCTTGACATTTTATTTTCCTATACCAGTTTACAATGAATGCAAAATGGACAGCCCTGGGCGGACACACGAAAATTTATGCGCATTTCTTTCGATATAAAAAGAATATGAATTTTCCGAAAAAAAAAAACGTCCGAGGAAAAACAATGGAGATTTGAAACGTTTGGAAAAAAAGAATGGAGCAGCTTTCCATGGTTCGCATTTTCCAGAGGCTTTTCACAGAATTTTGCTTTTTCCGTACTGAAATCTCATCTACATAAAATAACAGAGCTCGTCAGGACTGCGGATGGGCTTTTTGGGTTTATATATGTTTCCACGGCACATGTCCACGGAACATTTCACGGACGCCCTTATCTTGGTATTTCTCCTGATACGTTCGTCCAGCTTTATTGGACGCTACGTCCTAGTTGCCCTTACCGAGCAATGTATATGGCGGTTATTGACCCCGTCTTCGACGTCGAAAAGAGCAATAGAGTGATAGAGCCGGGAAACAAATCCACCCGACGATCGCCGTACCGAAATGTTCTCGTAAAAACATATTACACCGTTCGCCCCTTGAATAGTGTAATCTCGATGGTTAATCCATGATTCTCAGCTTGCAAACATTTTTCTGTTCGTTGCATTCTGTCCGCTGAAAGTTCCATACTGATAAGATTGGACAAGAGCGTGCACGGCGAAATCCAGAAATTCTTCAAGAGAAGCTATTAAAAAATCAAATATATATCCTACATAATGTAAACCATGATGCTTCGCTATTAATGATCGGTTGGGAACTCCGAGGCATAATTTCCAGGTCATTTCCACGCGTGGGGTGCTTTCCAGATAATCGCATGATTTGGAAATCACACCACACGTCCACCTTCACCGGGTGTTTCACGGTCCGTTGAATTGATCCGTCGATGTGTGAGGATCCCTGTGGTTTGCCATGGGTCAGGCATGATCCACAGTAAAACATTATAATAAAAAAGAAGCTTCCTCTACAAAAATAACATTCAAAACGCGATCCAAACGTTCTTTTTGGACGTGTTTTTCGGACGGTAGACGTTCGTCCGTACATCATGCGGTTGGACAACAACTGTTTTTCTTTTTAAAGCATTTTTGTCGACGGAACGCTGTCCACGTGCGTTTGAATCTTCCCTTAAGGTATTTAAAGAAAGAAAAAATCGACGCAAAAAGATCATTTTGATTCGAATTTTGAACCGAGTTCATCAGACCACCCTCACAGCACGGTACATCAGCAATTGTTTTTCCAATTATCCGTATCTTACTACTCGCTCGTATCCTTCATCATTTTCCGCATAAAGTCGTTCAACATCTCCAATTTTTTCTTTTACTTTGCACCAAGATGTGTTTGGTGCGTTGGCGGAATTGTCCGCGACCTCGCATGGCCTCGTTAAATCCACGATAAAGCCGGGACGAAGTTGATGGCGTTAGTCCGGCTATTTTTAAGCGGACTAGACGTACTTCAAAAGACAACGCTCCGCTGTCCAATTTAATTCAGCAGGACGGGATTTAAAACGCCGCGTACAAACGGTCGTTGGAAAAATTGTCTCTGCGAAAACGGATGACTAAAAGTTCCGTCAAGTAGGTCAGAAGAATCGTCTTACACCTTTCCACTCTGAAGTAATAGCTCAACGACGGATATTTCTAGGATACGCGAGCTAAAGTATTTCACAACGGCGGAAGCGTGCAATCCGGTTTACCGTGTCAAAGTTTCCCTTAATACGGTTGGCCGAGACTCGTGGCCCTCCTGTGGAAGCTCGACCTCGTTTCCAACAATGGGCACCAGCTATTCAATGGTCAACTGCGTAACTGTTTGTTCCAATTCGAACTGGGAAATTGAGTTGTGTAAGATTTACGTACAGAGTGTTGACGGTGTTACGTCATTGGTGGAGGATGGGTCGCCCAATCTGCATGACTAAACCTATCAGCGAGTCCTCATTGATGACGCTAGACTCACGAGGTATCGCAAAATCGGCCATGTGTTTTTCGGGAATGGACGGGCGGTCGTGATCATCATCTGGAAACTGCGCTGGTACAGTCGAGAGCGCGGAACAAGTTCAACTGCGAAAAGACCAGAAGAGCCAATGAGGCCACTGCAGCATTGACAAACCTTCATCGAACGACTAAAGTTCTCTTGGTGTTCGTTCGATCAAGCTAACAGTTATATCACTTACGACCAACAGGACGACAACAACTGCCATCTCAAACTTTTACCCATTGAACAAGCATTCGAAGACCATTGAACGATTCTATTCTACCGCTTGGCGGTTCCTTCCGTCTCCTTTGCCTCTCCCTTTACCAGAAATCCATCCGGGTACTTCACCTCTCATCAACTTCTTCCTCAACGACGATAAATAATCGTGCAAGTTTACAACTGCGAGAAATATCGATATTTTGAAAGTTTCGTGACGATGCATGAGTGCAACGTATATGGAAATTCAACCCAAAAGAGGATTTGTAAAACTTACTCCAGATAAAAAAAGATTTAAACAAAAATCTATTTAGATTTTTAAAAAACATTTCCATTAAAATAAGGGCGACGTGTTTTTTTTTCAACATCGCAACATTACAACTTGACGTGATAAAAGTTATTCCTCTGAATTATAAAATAATAAAACTTAATCGCTGTCAATTCTGAAAATATCGTATCCCCAAAATTTACCGACTGGTTAGTCCAAGTCTCAAATAAATAACCTGCGATGTCGGATTTGACAATTATTTTGTAAAATTGTACAAGATTTATTTTGACGGTGAATTAATCAGCGATCACTGGAAAACTCAATATATATTGAGATGTTGTGTAATTACTGATAATAATAAAATGCTCCGAACGTAATAATTAATTTTAAAGATTGACAAATACTTTTGTTGAACTGTTGGAGCAGATGTATACTAATTGATAAAACGTCAGTTAAGCTCACTACAATATCATGGAATTTGACGTTAATTATTACTGACAGTTTAGTTATAAAAAGTTTTTAACTTATTGGATATAAGTTTAATTATTATTGATTTAGACTCGAAAATACATAATTCTCTCAGTTGGGGCTAACTTTTGGCCGGACCGTCTATCCAGTAATCAACCAACCTTAATCAACACCACTCCCTGCATGCTTGGTATTCATTATTTGCTAAGCAAGCATCACATACGGGAGTAGCTATTTTTCATTATTTGTAGGAAATTGCGTAAGAGAAATTCTCTTACGTGATATTCATTCGGGACAAAAGGTTTGGATATATTCATACGATACCATACACAATAGCTATTCACTAAAGTACCCGTCGACGGGTATTGACACATCTACAGAGGGGCTGCTTAAAGCAGAAACATTTTCCATCCCCAATCGGCACTCCGCGAAGTAATTACAAACTCAATTTCCGGCAACATGACAGTCCTAAAGGTGAATATTTGTTTATACTCCCTTTGCCCTCTCTATTATCCTGCAATTCGAATACGAAGTTTGTTAAAAAAAAAATAAGGTGACTTTTAAAATGCTGCTGCGTGAATTTGATTTTTAATTTTATTTTTTGTTACGTTGGTACACGTGTCCTCAACATATGTTTACATTATCAGCCATTTTGCGAATTTAGTTTGTTTTTGATAAATATAAAGGTTAGCCGTGTTTCGCTGTGCTCAGCGATTTATTTGCTATTGAAAACGATAACGCACCTGCTCACTCATAGTTGCTTCTTCATGATTATTTTGGCATGATTATTTCATGGCTATTTCAGTTTTTCTGTTCCCGAAACTGAAATAGCCATGAAAGGATGGATTTGCCACGATTGAGGAAATAAAGATCGCATCACTGAAAGAGTTCGAGGTCATACCAAAATTCGCGTATCAGAAGTGATTCGAGGATTGAAAAAAGTCGAGTGATATCTGAAGGGTATCACTTTTGAAGGGGGGAAAAAAGGGGGAAGTCACCTTATTTTTTTAACAGACCTCGTACATTGATTTTGATGAACGAAAATTGATAACGTTGATATGGAAAGACGCCCGTCGTTGCAATCTTATTTCATCTCACCCTACTGAAAAAGGGAGTAGTTTATCATTCAAGGATATTTCCCTCGCAATATACCTACTTATACAAGGCAGGAAAGAACTTCTTTTGGCTCGATAGTAGTTATGGTCAATCATTGGTCCGACTCGATACCAAACGTATATTTGTACATTTGTCACGTATAAAGCGACACGATGAGCTATGGTATTATAACGTGGGGTTGTCAACTGTAACATTTATCCGACCAGGACATCGGAAAGAATACGACAGTTGGAAAGAAAAGACAATATATCACTAGATTAGGGTATTTTATTTCTCCGTTTGCTTCGGGCATACAGTTGTCGGGTCTACGTCGATTGGAACATTTTCTTTTCCGGCATTCAACACAAGTTCCTTGACAATATTCGAACTTATGAACTTTTCTCTCCAATGTAGTAATTTTCGCGCCATTAATGCTTCGTTATTTTTCCAACGGTTATCCGTGACTCACCGAACTACGTATATTTTCAGTGTCGATGAAATTCCAACTTGAATTCTTGTCATTAAGTCCTTATAATTATCAATTGATACCTCATTAACAGAATTTTTACACGTCATGGATTATCACAATAACAATTGAGGAAAACAGTAGGGACGAGAAGGAATCGTTTTGTTTCGATGCATGGATCGTATTAAAAATGAATAACATTTTTAGAGTTTCAAACATTTGAAAATATATATCGAATGGACAATTTTTCGTTAAATGGAAATGTTTAGAAACGAAACACCCTGATTGTTGGTAAAAAGTAGATGTTGAATAAACGAATAAATAAATGAATATTGTTCTTCTTTAAATACGGTCCTGTCAGCTGCAATGCAATTCTCATTTTACGATACACGCGTTTTCCAATTTATGTTTTTTATAATGCACCGAGGCGGAAAAACGCAAGATAAATTCATACAGGCCAAAATACTCTCGATATTGTTCCAGATGAAGCTTTGACCAAAAAAAAAAAAAATTGAAAGGCGTTCTATTTCAGCCAGACTATTCTCGTTTCTACGGCAAGTAAAATTTCACAGCGATACTGTGCAATTGATACAAACGGAATATCTACGCATGCATATATATATGGATGTACAATATGTCACCGAGTTCACCCCTTCGGGCTGCTGAACGCTCGGGATAGAGGATCGCTTTATACACCCTCGAGGGAATGGATCCATTGAGAACAGTTCAATAAAACATGAAAATTTTCGAATCGTGAAGTTTTGCAATTTCACCTATCGCGTGTTACATTTATGCCGGTACGATCGCTATTTTTTTTTTCTCACGACTCGCAATTTTATTGTCACTCCTCGGATGAAACGTTCCTCCAGCGTTATTTGACGCACGAGGTATTGTTATTAAAAAATAAACGAGACCACGTGCGAAGGCTCGATGAAATACGAAACTTGGTTCGTTCGATGTACAGGCTGCGCAGGAATATCACTAGTTTTAATAACATAAATCCTTCAGTCATATATATATATATATATATATGTCGCGATAAACGTTCGCTAAACTTCCCTTCCCTTTCGTATATAGAAAAAGAAAAAAGATTGTTTCCTCGTTTCGCAACGACGAAACTTTCTTTCCGCGACTACTTTTTTCCTACAGCTTTTAGAATCATTGATCGCCTTAGGAGATAACGGGACGTCAAAGCTCCGGAAGGTCATCATTCGTAGCGTAACAATGGAAAATCCATTCAAAGGACTTTTTTTGTCCACGTCTCGGAGCTTACCAAAGTTTTGTTTTCAACGTAATTTTTTTTTCTTCGAAGCAACAGAACCGAACCTTTTTAAATATAACAAAATATAGTATTTACTGATGCACACCGAAACAATTACCTCTTAGTTATTTGGTTTACATTCTTGTCATTTCTATTAAAAATAACATATGAAAAATTATATGTTTTTTTTTTTTTATAGAAACGATAATAATATAAGCAGAAGAATTAACCGTAATTGCTTAGTGAAAAATTTCGAATTCTAAGATACTCTGACGATTCGAAGAGAACTGAATGAAATCATATTCAAACTATTTTCATTCGGCAGCAAATTTTAGTAGCCAAATAAACAATTTTTCAGTATAAAAAGATTATTATTTTTCTACAGTTCGAAACTCAAATGTAACATTTAATACATCAAATTGTTACTCGTTTTTTCGACTTCCCGATAAATCGCTTCAAAGCTGATCCGATTATCGTTTGACATTTAAACATTTTTTTAAAGTCTTTAAAGTCGTATTTTTATGCGATATGGACATTTTTACTACTTTAAAAGTCATTTTCATGGATCAAATGTTGCCTCGTGAAAACCTTTTAAACCTCTTTCCATTAATAGTACTGCATACATTCGTGGCGAGAGGAACTTCGCGGGAGGGTGGTATTGGGAAGAACTGACCTACGAGGGTAAACGCGGGTTGTAGTTAGCGAACTAATCGCAGCTCGTCAGAGTTCTGTTTCACAGTGGATCTCCCCGGCCATCACTGACAGTAACAGGAAACCAGACACATCGGTGGATACAGGTTTCCTATTTAACGTAACAGTGGGAATTAAATTGCAGAGTAAGGCTACTGTAGTGTACACTCGAGAGTACGAACAGCACCACACACAATAGCTATGAAGCACAGATTATATGTTTTTTTTCTGACAAGTGAGTGGAAAACGAAAAACCCTGCTTATCACGAAGAAACTCCGGTTTTATCCGTGGAATAATAATTTTATACCTGAAAAGCGTCATTTTTAAGAACGAATACAAAAATAATTGATTGCTGACGAAAAGTTTTTGATATTTCGTATTTAAAGAAATAAAACGTGGGCGGTAATTGTTTAGTGGAAAAATTGTCATGAATTCTTTAATAGAGCAGATCATATTTTCATAGTTCCTATAAAAAAGAAAAAAAAATATATATATATATATATATATATTTGAATATTTTAAAATATTTCAAATTATTTAGAAAAAATATATTTTTAGTAAAAATAATAATAATATGAACCAAATAATTGAGAGCTAATTGGTTCTGTATGCTTGGTAAATGCTATATGTTGTTATATTTAAAAAGGTACGGTTTCGTTGCTTTGAAAAAAAAAACGTAACGTTGAAAACAATCGTTTCGTAAGCTCTAAGACTTGGATAAAAAAGTCCTTTGAATGGATTTTCCATTGTTATGCTCCGAATTATAACCTTTCGGAGCTTTAACGTTCCGCTATCTCCTCAGGTGATTCAAAAGGCTGCAGGAAAAAAGTAGTCGCGGGCAGAAAGTTTCGTCGTTGCGAAACGACGAAACGGGAAGATTTCAAATGAAAAAAGTAGTGTCGTCACGCCACAATTTTTATTCTTCCATATATACGAAAGGAGAGGGAAATTTAGCAAACGTTTATCGCGAGGTATATATATATATATATATATATAAATATTACCGAAGAATTTAGGTTATTAAAACGTTTGATATATTTGCGCAGCCTATACATCGAACGAAATAGAAACAGTGCTGATATTTTGAAAAAAAAACATACATTTTTTGATATTCGAAACTCACCAGTCAATTTCGAATTGTGTATTATACATAACTCAACACTGATACTGGGAGTGGTGACCGCTTAGCCGTGCTGTGGATGGCGGATCGACCAGTGAGTGGAAAGCCGATTTTTCTGAGACCTTGGTGTACATACTTCAACAAAAAGCCTGTATACCAAGGAATCGGGAGAATACAACCCGTCTATACTGAGTTTTGCACAGTTCTCTGTACCCTTGGCAAACGCGGTATAGCGCACTCTAAGTCGGCTGTGGCCGCAATAGGGAAGGTTAGGTTCGAAAAAAAAGTGGAAAGGCAGAAAAGTAGAGTAAAAAGTGAAAAAATAAGAGAAAATGAAAAGAACGAAGGAAATGTAAAAACTCGTAACGATGTACACGGAGTGAAGAGATGAAAAGAAAAAAAATGTATATTATAAATATATTGTTTTATACTATTAAAATTATAATATTATTATAATTAGATGCATAAATGAAAAATGGTATAAAATCTTTGCGAATCGGAATTCTCGAACCCAAACAAACTCAAAATAATTAAAAATTATTTGATACTAAGAAACTTTGGAAACAATTGTCAAGTGAATATAAATAATAACGTAAATGTACATTTTGCTATAAAATATTAATAAAAATGAAAGAGAATTCTGTGATTTTACGACAAAGGTAGTAATGTTTATAATTTTCACTCCAACTACTCGAGTTTGCAATGCATTTTCTAAGGGCGAACAATACTAATTTTGGGGTCAGTCAGGGAGCGTGGAATGAGATGGTGATTCGGTGTGTGCAATCGGCTCGGATCGAGGCACGATATCCACAAGGTGGAAGCTTCCCCGCAAGACCGGAAGTCCAAGTCACGAGGGTACGAATCGATATTTCTCGCAGCACGCTCAACCGCACCTCCAAGAAACGATGTGGAATAAAACGTGAACCCCGTATCTTGAATCCACCCATGCAAGCCTCGCCGGTGCATTGTTGACGCGAGAATCGACCACACCATTTCTTATCTCAGATAAAACGCTAACTATGACCATGGCGCACGACACTTTGATTATTATAAATAATAACACGTAGAATTTTTATTATAAAATCAATTCTCACGTACGTACGTACGAGTAAAATGATTTAATGAATAAATAAAATGGTGACCGAACAATGCCACTTTATAACGAATCTTGGATGAACACACGAACACTGGCACGCTTTCCGGATTCAATGAAACGTTTGATGATCATGGTGAAACATAAGTAAAACAGACAAATTTTGAATTTTCAGTTTCAATATATCATTACCAACCGATCGAACTAGAATTTTTGATGTACTTGCAAAAATAACAAAATCTCGGCGAAAAAAAGAAGAAGGAAATTACATGCTTTTTTACTGCTTTTTGCAAAAACTATTTTTTTGAAAACAGAAAAAATAAATGATTTTTGATTACCAAATTTATTGACAGAAAAAGGGATTAAAAATTCGTCTGTACCCAACAGTCTCATGGCGATCAAAGCGAAGCTCGAGATCAGATAAAAATACAAAATAATTACTTCACGATGTACATCGATAATTTTCAGGTTGTTAGGAAAAATAATGAACACATGTAACTCTCGATATAATTGGCTATACGGGACATCTGCACGAACGCCATCCGATCGTTTTTGTAGCGACCGCTTTTGAAATGCACGAATCATAATAATTCTTAATTAACACATGACTATACATATCTTCACTTCTGTGCTATAATTAACCTTTGCATTTATATGCTTCCTTTATTAGCAAGGTGAATGAATTCTCTGATAATATTAGTCCCTGGGATCCGTCCATTTGGAATTCTCCTAATTAATATCCGAGCATACCTTGCGACGATTCTAGCCGCAATGAATAAATGAAAAAGGAAAATGGGGCTTGTACATCTATCCTCGGTTGTCTTGTGGGCTGACCGGATCGATAAAAAAAATATAACTTCAAATTTGGCCCCTGAAAAAAAAACAAATTTGAATAAACGAAAGTGAATTCTTTATCGATGTTATTTATTTATTGATATCACTCTAGCAATTTCTGATGAATTAATTCCAATGTATCGAAACCAGAAAAAAGGATCAATTTTTTATAACTAAACAATCGTCCGGAAATGAGAAAATTATTTAAGTTCCTAATTGGGAATTGGAAATAAAGGTAATGACAACAAATATCAATAATAACCATCAAGCTGCAACAATTAGATTCGGTTCGTTATGTCAACGATGCATCAGTTTACTTTTTATTTCACGAATGAACGATTCAAAAGGAATTCGTGAGAGCGATTTTCACATGCGGGACGGCGCGCCCCGCATGCGAATTCGGTCACGAAGTCTCGACTTTTCGGGCGAAGAATCGTGGCAGGACAATTGCCGAGCGCTGACCGTGAGCGCGTGTTTGTTTATATACCTGTGGATTAGTTACGAGCGTAGCGTGGAGAAAAGACGCGCGTAGTTTCGTCGCAACGAAAACAGAAACGTATATGTATATAGATATAAGTAGTATATACTTTCCGGGAAAACTATACGAGATATCAATATGAATCCAACGCCATTATTTACGTTAGCCAAAAACCTTCTCCAATTGTATCTCTATGCACACCCATTGACTTCTCTATAGCATATAAGAAGCTCAACCTACGACATTTTGAAATGTCGTGATTTTTGAGATTCCGGAAACGTGGCCGGGGTAGTCGAAGATTTTTTTTCTGTTTTAAAAGTATTAAAAGGGTCTATTTAATCGAAAATTTTCAGCTGATTAGGAATATCGACGAATTTGCAATGAAAGCACTGCTCACAGAAAAAAAATCGTGATTTAAAAAGTTTTTTACAATTTTTTCATGGAAATTTTGGGTGTTGGAGAAAATAAATGGTATATTCGTGTTCAGCGGATAAAGTTACGTCGAAATGGACCAATAAAAAAAATATTTAGAATCCAAAATGTTTTTCGATTTTTGGGGGAAATACGTTTTTTCACTAAATCATCGATAACTTTTTCCCCTTTGGGATTTGGCCCTCCAGCCTTCGCTCTCTTCGTTATGATTTTCTCTTCAAAATGCTTTTTTAATAATTAAAATCCGATGATTTTTCGATTTTTGGCAGAATTTCAAAGTTGGACCATCGATTT
>JAPYZI010000927.1:0-51952 GCA_030523105.1 Ophioninae sp. A BG-2022a
AAACGCAAAAATAGAGTTTTTAAACGTTTTTTGCGTTTTCCCGCTCTAATTTTGCTCCTACGGCAAAAAACCGGGTATATTCGTACTCGGGGGGAAATTCGCGATGTACCAGTACCTTTTGGAACCTTGAAAACGCAAAAATAGTGTTTTTAAACCTTTTTTGCGTTTTCCGACGGCAAAAAACCGTATATTCGTTTTTCGCCGAATGGCACAGGGGCTAGGATGATTTCTGACGTTTTTCTGAAGCGAGAGCCCATTCTTTTCTGCCATATTCTCTTACAGATTACGGAGGCGTGCGACTCGGTTTCAACTGGCTCCTTTTTTATTCTTCACCAACATCTCTCCCTCTTTCTCCCTCCATCTATCTATCCACCTATCTGGCTTCATTTCTCTCACCGAGGGAATACGCGTGTGTGGATTGTATGCAAATTACGGTAGCCGCTACTTGAGCTGCTCACCGGCAGGCTCGTATTTGAGCGGCATGAAGGTAAAATCTTCGGTGTGTCCGTTTGTTTCTTGCCGATCCAGTGAGCTCTAACGGACAGCCGCATGAGAGAAAAGCCCTCTTCGGTTCCCCTCCCCCCTTACTTCCGTGCCTTCTCTCTCTTGAATCTTGCCCCCGCGGTGTCCGTGAATCAAACATATCTCTCGCGAGGAATTTCAGCCCGCGAAAGAGGTTCACCCCGGCGTGACTACTCGTCGAATCCAGTGTTGCTGATTCACATACAACGAGCGAGGAGACCAGCCGAGCGGGATAGTTGTTAAGTACACGTCGCACCACCTGATGCTAATTAAAATAAAACTGACTTTCGTTATACTCGCTCTCCTCACCCCCGCCAGTCACTCTTTCGTACTTTCTCCCCCCCCCCCCTCCTCGCTCATCCTTTCTCTCTTTCTCTCTCAGTTGCTGTCTGTCTACCCTCTTCACCATCTTTCTCTTACCTTTCCGTCTCACTTTTCACAGAGCACAGACAGGATGAGGTCCCTCGCGTTCTGCCTCACGGCTAAGAATATAAAGATCCTACTTAGCCGTTATTACGAGGATGCTACCTCGTGGCTAAATCATTCCTTGCCACTGTTTTTATCCGTTTGGCAATTCGAAAATACACATTTGCATATACGTATATATGTATATCTATATGTCCGGTGAGTTGGTGTATATAAATTGATACATATATTGAATTTATGTTCTCGAGAATTACAGCGTTCAGGATGTGGATGGACATGAGTAGGTATCCGTATAATGATATCAAGAGATTGGCTTTATCGATTTGATAAACTCTGTTATTTAGGACAAATTGGACTGGGGTTCTTCATCATTAGGACAAAGCAGAGAGAATCAATCAAATTGAACTCTAAGACCAGAACTTTGATTACGTCTGATTGAATTTCATTTTCAGTAATACCGAATACACTTGCGCATCTTACAGTCGTTACTCGAAAGATAATTGGTGTCCTTCGTCGTTATGGTAGGTAATTTTGCCTCTCGCGTGTTACGAATCAAACGTAACCCAATTATTATTGTTCCAGCATCCGGATAATTATTGAACTGGCAGAGATTTCAAATTGCCAGTGTTGTCCTTTCTGGACACTTGAAACGCAGAAGAGAAGCGTTGACAGGAGAGAAAATTGGAATACCCATGGACCAGGTGCAAAATGAATACTCGTGGAAGAGAAAGAGAACGACTGAGTACGCTTTCAGTCAGCTACGCAAGAAGTCGCCTGATTTTATGACCACCGGCGTCTTCGCCACTTTCGTTGTTGTAACTACCCATATTATTTTCAAGTGCATATACTCGGAGGTAGACTCCAAGTATGTACTTTTCTTATGCATGAACCATATATTCTTAGTGATGAAAAATATACGAACGATTTACAATTCATGTTGAATTTACTTTGCTCTCCCGTCTCCCGAATACCATATAGTAACTTGGAGGAGTGCTGCCAGTAGTTTGCCTTAACGCAGAGCATCTGTATTTTTCTCCTCGTTTACTTTATTTTACTTTTGTTTCTATTCTTATATTAGTTTTAGTTATTCTTAGTTTAAGTCTAGTCATAGTTCATAGGTTTAAGGCTTGTACTTTATCAATAATCTGCAACGTAAACCCTTTGCGAAATATGTAGGCAACGTGCACGGTACTTTTAGATAGCGTGGGATACAGAGTACCCCATAAACATCTCTTTCTCTCTCTCTCTCTCTTTCTCTCCCCCATTTCGTTTACCATTGTTATGATCCATTATCAATCAAATTCTGACTCTCTTCCCCTTTTTCTTTCTCCCCTTCCGTCCCTCTTTCCTTTCACTCACTTTCTAGAGTTTTCAGTCTCCCTCTCTCTCACTCTCTCTCTGATTCTTTCCCTCTTTGTTGGCCTTATCAACGGCAAGCTTAACTCCCGTTTATGGGCTCCAACGTTGACGTGTTTTAATGGGGACAGGTGCCGTCAATCGAGGAATAATACAGGGCCGAGTGGATTAAACGAGTGTACCGTAACGACGAGAAATCGTTTTTAATGTTATAGCCCACAAAGTGGACGAGCGATGATCTTTAATTCCGTACACTACGGGTTTTATAATGCCCCAGGAAAATGATAACAGATTAGTGTTTCTTTAACGACAATGCTGGTAAAGAGTAGAATGTGCAATTTCTGACGAAGACGGTAGCTCGCCCCTCAAATAGGATACAACGAGCTCAAATGTACGAGCAGGTGTATCCAACGGAATTGCAGACCGGCCACCGTTTTCCCATACCGTAATCGACTATAAAGAGACCCGTGGTCGGTTTAGGTCACATTTTCAAGAACTTCATACTTTCGTGCCCGTATCCAGCTCACTGAGGTTTCTTGATGTATATCTGTACGCGCGATCATTTTGCTATTAAATATTATGGACCGATCGATCGAGCGAGTAAACGGGAAAGGAAGAAGGACTGTGCACGATCGGGTAACTCGTTCGAGGTCACGAGAATCACAATGTCCCTTGCCGGTTTCCGTATTATCTTGCGGTTGACTTGTGATCATGAAAATACCTTTTTTGTATGTTATAGCTCCAATTATCATTGTATCATTTGAGGGAATTGAAAGTTACTCTCTCTCTCCCTCCCTCCCTCACTCACTTCCCCTTAATCATATGACATCGGACACTTGAACATGAAAATGTATGAACTACATCCAACAAAGCTAAATCCATCATCGTTATTAGAAGCTATTTGGATTAACTCTGACTGGTTTAGCGTCCGAAGTGAGGCACATTTCCACGTCCGATCTGTTCTCCCATGATGGACAATGATACGAACCACTTAACTCGGAATTAATCCGCAAATGTACATTACCGTTTCATCCAACTCCTATTCGAATCCTACCAGAGCCATTTGTTTTCTCTACCGTCGTCGGTTCTCGGTTCACTGCAACTGCGTCATCAACAATCAGACTTCTCTTCTATCAGAGATCGCCTACAATATCGACCACGCAACGCGAAATTGCCTTTTCTTCGAACGTCTCTTTTTTTGCCCGATTTTGATCAACATTGAATGACAGTTGCAATTGTAGGTAAGAACACTTATTGGGGTCCATTTGGTACAAAACGATTCGCCTTGCTGATTAACAACAGGCAGGTCTAGTTACTCCAGAAACTCCTCTTCCGTTTGCAATTTAGGATAATTGACCGAGTTATCTTTCTTTCTCGATGCCTTCAAACTCTCTCGGTCTTACTCTCGGTACCGAAGAAATATCGTTCACAGAATCGAGTTTGCTTCTACGCTGATACAACCGCTTATTATTTCGCTTCTCACTACACAAATGTGGACAAGATTTTTGCTCAAACCCCCACCCCCTATCGCAACCCATTTCTTTATTTTTGTATAATTTATCTATTCGTTATTATAATTATATTGCCTCGTAGTTATGCTAAGGCATAATAAACTTCATCATCATCATCACCACGTCGCCATGGGCGTTCCACGTCATACGTGGAACGCCCATGGCGACTGACATCAGGGAAGGAGAGAACGCGTGATCAACCAGGGGGGGAAAAGTGATTGTCGCCATTTGTGCTGTCACCTCGTACTAATAATTATCCCACGTATCGTACGAGCACACCCCCTTGGACCCTCTTAATTTACTGATAGCTTTCCCCCTCTCGTCTACATTAATACAGCCTCATGGATCGATGAGTGGTGTTTTGCAATTTGTCTTCATGACTCTTCGATTTCCCATTGCCGATCGAATCTGAAGAGAAGATGAGCCCAAAGCGGCAAAGTGTGATAGAGGAGAAGGGGGGAGGATGTTTTTTTTTTACTCTCGTATACGTATGCACGTACGCTGATTATCAGCTATGCTCGATCGTAAATCATGAAGCCCTCGATCGATCAAAACGATACTCGATTAATTTAAGTATACGATAACGATAATGTACCAACACTTTTTATTCTGAGAAATGATTTTCTCGCTTAATCGACGTTACATTCATTGTCGAATATACAATATATTTCTTATATACACTACGCACAGTCCGGGATCTCGAGAATTATGAAGCCTCGAGTTATTTATTGCGAATCCCAATCTGTTTCGACTTTAAGGTGTGCTTGAAAAGATCGCGTGTGCTTGCGTATGGATTATCACACCCGTGAGTTATGAATTCAATTAAAATCCCACTGTGCGTCTGGCTACTCCCATACCTTTTTTTTTGAACGCCTCCCTTTTGACTACCGAGCACTTCGCTCACTCTTCTTCGATGTACTAATGAGGTACGGTCGTTACAAAAGAGTCTCTGACCAAAGGGCTCTCTACAGGGTGTCTCGTTTTAAACGGGATCTTTCAATATATATAATAAGAGGATCAACTTTCTCGATCGCATATTTCATTTTGAACTAATGCTGTAGGATTGTGCGTCGTAAATATGACGCTTGTATTAAACATTTATAAGGAAAATCATTTTTTAAATTCTTTTCTTTGAGCGAAACATTTTTTATAATACTTTTTAAATGGACAATCAACAAATTAATTATATATCTAATCTAGATATAGAGGTAAATATATAATATATTTAATAAATGTGAATTATATATATGGGTTTGTATAAAGAGTAAATTATATAATAAATATAATAAATGTAAATTATATAATTATATACCTAATCTAATATAAATATAAATATGCACATATTTACATATTTAACTCTTACATATTTAACTATAGATGAAAAAAACAGATTTTGAAGGTATGTGAGGTTGGGTCGATCTTCTACGTGCACACATATGTAATTCTGATAAGGTTTATTATGCCAACAGGTTACATTTACGAATTATCGAAATTCTCTAGAAACTTTTCGCTATCTGGTTCTTTCTCCCCATATTTCATGATTACACCAGGAATGAGTCCACTCTCATTTCTGAGCCTCAAAGTCGTACGATCCGACATATATAATTCTATCTAAAATCCGGATAGGGTTCGCGGATCTCGGGGGCAAATCTCGCGGCTTGAACCGCCGATGAGATTTGGTCGGAGTGGTGGGAAGTTGAAAGAGGAGAGATCGAGCAAAGGCCGCTATGGTCCAAAGAGAGAATAATATAACAAAAGGGAGTTGAGCTCCCGCCGACGGATGCTCTCTTCGAATAATCCGTACAAAGTCGTGGAGGCTGACGCGAGGGGGGGAGGGCGTGAGGCACGGGCAGCCTAATTTATACCGCCCGAATGGAAACTCCTTAGCGCCTAAAACGGCGCTTATCAGGATCGATCGAGCTCATCGATCGAGCTCATCGATCGAATACTCCAATCTCTATCCCCACCTCTCTCCTCTTTTCGCCCTTTTTATTTTTTATTTTCGCTCGAAAATCGGGCTTGGATCGTCAATGAAGCCCGGAGACCGAGAAGGAACGAGCCCGAAAGCAAAGAGTTCGAAAGATCGGATCTCTCGCGGTTCTATTGTTCTTCATCTCGGTGGCCACGCCTCGTGTCTGTAATTACAGACGGGGGGGGGCTCTCGGTTGTAGCGAGCCCTTTGATGGCGCCCGGCAGGCCGAGAAACTCTCTTTTTCTCTCTCTCTCTCTCTCTCTTGCTCTTTTCCTATCTCGTGCCTTCCTTCTAGCTATCTCTCTCTTGCCATTTCCCCCAGTCCCCATCCTTTTCCTTCCTTGTACCGAAGGGCGTAAAGCCTCTTTCGTACACTCTTGTTCAGCTCGTAATGCAAGTTCCGAGTCCTTTTTCCTCCCCCCCACTACAGGATTCTAGCTCCCACTGATTTATCCTCAACATGAGGAAGCCAAAACCCATCGGTCAGAAATCTCATCCGAAATTACGATTTCCAATTAGAAGATCAGCGATAACGTCCACCTCGTTTATCTTTGCCGAATTTCCATCCACCCCCCCTCCCCCCTCTTCTTCGTTTTGTCTGTTGCTTGATGGACTAATCGGACTCCCACAAATAATACTCGAAAAATAATTAGGTCGATTGAAATTTTTTTTCGTAATTCGTAGGTCACCGTTAAATAATAATTTTAAAAAAACCAGTTTCGCCTATTTTCAGTAATTCCAGAAATGTTCTAAAAATGTTCTTCTACAAATATAAATTGAAGAAACGCACAAAAAACAACAGTTGATCCGACGAGCTGATTTTACGAGTAAATTCTAACCTAAAATTTGGGCACGTAAATTGCCCGAAAAATTGAATGGCTGGAAATCATGAGGAGCGGGTGAGGCGGGGCGACAGCAGATTGCTTGCGTGTCACGGATCATCCGTAATTTTTTCAACACCATCAGAGTTTATGGAAAAAGAAAGAACCGGCGAAAGTTATGTGACGTCGAACGATCTGTTTTTACTGTTTTTCGTTTTCCTCGGTTAGAGAAAAAAGAATTTATATATATATATATATATTCACTCGAGAATCCAAAACACTGTGGTTTTCGTGCTTTATGTGACACTTGTAATTACCTGGGGTACAGTCGGGCTTTTTGTTGTTCCGGCAACCGAGACGAAACAGAGCCTGAAGCGAGAAACGAAAAAGGCTTTCTCCGGTTTTCCCTACGCGAATCTGACCATACCTGGCGGGTAGCCACCCTCCAAATCATAAGTTCTCTGCGAGCTCACAGTTTCGAGAAAAATATATACGACCAGGGAGAAAGAGAGAAAGAGAGAGGGAGAACCCTGGTGTGCGTAAGTTATGTGGACTCGGAAAAAATTGTGCGTCGGGGCGTTATAAAAGCGTGCGAGAAAGCACGGCAGACTTTTTTGGTGTTCGTTTAAACGAAGTTGCACTGGCGCTGGGCGCGTGTATAATTCGGAGGGCCGAGCCCACAATACGGGAAAAGATATTGCCATCGTAACTTACGAGAGAGAGAGAGAGAGAGAAGTTTGGAAAAAATTAAAAAAAAAAGATCTTCCCGCCTGTGTACCTATTTTCACTTGTATATTTAACTGCGTTTCTTCTCCGGACAAAGATCATTTTCGTTTCGATTAAACGTGGAGCGATACCATCTGTCGCAATGTCTAGACCACCGTTGAAGTACCTGAACGATACTGTGCGATCGAACGGACTATATTTCCGAGAGTACATATATATTAAGTTCGGGAATAAGTTCGTAGCGTTTTTATATTTTATTTTATTTAATAACGATTTTTTTTTGCTGTTTAATCAAAGTGTATAATCTTCTTTTTGAGTAATTTAATGTTTTATTACTTGTGACGCTTAGAAATGAAATATCCAGAAGGTGAGAAGCAACATTTTCGACACCTAATTTTCGCATTTTCGACGTTGTTTCCCGGGCTGCTCCAGCAGCTTTTTGGCCTCGTTGAAAAGTGAAGAATAGCAGGTGTTGAAAACGTTGCTTTTAGTATTCCATTTCTTCCAAAAGTTATAAAAAATTAAATTACTCGTCCGTGCATCAGATCTTCCTCTTTAATTACAGTTATATGAAGAGTTGAACGATTTTTTGAAATTTTCACGGTAGCCCTACCCCACATTGATTGCTATTGCTGTATATAAAAAAAAAATCTAATATTATTTGACTTCGATGGAACTGGCGCAGTTGATTTAATGTCGCGAACGAACGACCGGCATCACCACCGACAAGATATCGTCTTACTTTGACCTACCATAAAAATAAACGCACCGTATCGTTCCGTCCCTCTTTCTTTCTCTTAAAACGCTATGGCCAATATTCGGTAGCCTCTATGAGGATGGATTATCACCGTGACGAAATTCACCCCCAAAACTCATTCTTCCAACGAACAAACGGTGATATATACGGCCCAATCGAAGTTATATATATATATATGTATATATAATTCTTTTAATGCGTTTTGGAAGCTTTTGATGACTCGCCGCCAATATCCCATCGTAGCCGAACCGTAGCTAGGCTTTCGTCGAGTAAATGCCAATTGCATTCTAAGCTACTGGACCACTCCTGACTACTAGGTCCGTCTCCAATTTCAGTCGATAGTTTTTTGCGATCATAAACGCGCCGAGAATTAACTTCTGTCTGACTGTAGCCACGTCGACGCTAATACATACTCG
The DNA here is from genome assembly GCA_030523105.1 of Ophioninae sp. A BG-2022a. NCBI lineage: Eukaryota > Metazoa > Arthropoda > Insecta > Hymenoptera > Ichneumonidae > Ophioninae sp. A BG-2022a. The sequence goes on from JAPYZI010000927.1 coordinate 8,508, forward strand.
AAAGTATATACATATATAGAAGAGTACAAAAAAGAACCAATTTGTGAGATGATATTCGTAGTGTAAAACTCTAAAACCAGGAAGGATCAATAACAAAAAAAAACCATTACAAAGCCATCTATGAACATAAGTCAATTTCAGATCAAATTTCTACTTCTAATCATTCCGGATAAGAAAATAATAAAATAAAAAAATTGTAGTGACCCACTGCCGGAGATTGTTCAAAAATTCCAACATTTTTTTCGTTATCCCTCGTTAACGTGGAAATGAAAGAAAAACTTTATTTTTTCGCAATCATTATTTTATAAAAATAAAAAAAAAAAATTCATTTCCAAATTTTTCAAAGCATTTTTTTCAAACAAAATAACGAAAATAGCTAATCAATCGAGTTTCCCATAAATATGCGAGCTTGTATCTGTCAAAAATGGTTCGAAGAGAAAAATGGGCGAAATATATATTCAATTAAGTATCTTATCGAGATGAGATTATGGTACAGGTTTCGAGATGAAAAAAGACACTTATCCGAAGCTTGATCGAGCACGCACACGTACGTACAGAAAACCGGTAGTAAAATTGGCTCCAGGACAAAAACCCACCTGCAATGCTGATCTATGGACATGCAGCTCATACATGGTGTATCACGTATGTTCCGATGTATTATCAGCCTGATAATAATCCTGTCGACGCTTCAACCTCGAATAACAATTTACCATTAATAAAGCGAGTCTTTTAATAAACTTGGTGAATTATGGTGTTATATCCGCAAGCGTAACGCGGGTGGTCAATGTTCAACGCTGGTCGCGTGTAATCTCAATCGACGGGGGTGTACATATATACGCCGGTATCATACTTGACAGTTGAGCTCGAAATTTCAAAGGTTGTAAGAAAGTGTGAAATTTCATCGGATATTTAGTCGCCTGAAATGAATTATTTCATTAAAAATTAAGATGTGTTGATGAGACAACTTTATTTACAGTATCCTTGATATTTTTTTATTCACAATTTTCTTGCACTTTTCGTCGTGGCGTTTGACAGTTAATTAAGTAGTAGTAGTTTTTATTGCATGACCTTTATGTCCTTTTACAAAAAAATTGTAACGATATCTCTCTTTCTCTCTCTCTCCCTTTCTCTCTTACAAATTATTTTGCTCGCTATCAGATAAATCTGATCTTATATCTAATTCGATTATTTTCTATTATTAATTTACATCTGTTGCCTTTTTTTACTCTATAATTAAATTAAACCTAATTCGGAACTCCCGCACTCCGTTATAATCCCTTCTTCTTTTTTAGAATTTTTTCTATTGCCCTAAAAACTGAACACATTTCTCCGTCGATTCAATTAACGTATAACACAGTGAAATATTCATTTAAACCATGAATCATTAATCAACGATCATTGGAAAACTATGATTTTCAAATCGTCTCCGTGTATTCGTAATTATTTGATCGTAAAATAATTCGAATCGTCCCCGTGTATTCGTAATTATTTGATCGTAAAATAATTCGAATCGTCCCCGAGTATTCGTAATTATTTGATCGTTTAATAATTTGAAGTGATTACGTATCGGTTTGTACCCAATGGTTTGCCGCGCATGCGCGTTCCTGGCAAGGGATTTGAAATGATTATAGAGCATATGCGGTGGTTGTTCGGTGGCGAGTTGGGTGTCGACTTGCCTGATATTATACAGCTATTGCGGTACGGTGAAACTGACCGGCTCACCGCATAACCACAAAATCCTGTGCACACGCGTTTCAGCAGACGTACCAGTTTCACCATATTCTGTGTGGCAGTCCAGTTCAGTATGAATAAACTAGTTTGAACGAGGGGGGCAGGGATTAGTGCATATGTATACGGAAACGTGGATCATACGGTTCAAGAGTCATAATCCCGCACACGGCTATACTCGACGAAACGTTTAAGTCCGATAACGAGTGCAAGAGCATTAAAACTTATACTCGTGGCTGTACTGTACGAAACAAGCTAATGATAATCCAAACAAATACTCTCACGCAATATTTGGATATCACAATAGAATTTGTTGGGGTTTATTTCATAACCCAAACAAACCCAAACAAATCCTTGCACACCTCACAGGAGATGTTTGGATATCGCAATAAAACTTGTATGGGTTTGTTTGGGTTTATTTGATAACCCAAACATACGAAAGCAAAACCTTGCACACCTCGCACGGGATGTTTCGATATCACAATAGAACCTGTTTCGGTTTGTTTGATAACCCAAAAAAACCCAAACAAATTCTCGAACACTTCGCACGAGATATTTGGATATCGCAATAGAACTTGTTAAAAGCCAGAAATTCTAGATTAGAGCTTGTTCTAAATTCTAAATTCTAAATTAGGGATTCTAATTGACGAAAAGGTGAAACACCAGCAGAGAATAGCGAGTTCCGCTTGCTTCCACCTGTGATTATATTCGTTGTATGTAAATAATAGAGTATGTAAATAAATTTCAAGCTCGGTTGTAACGTGCGCAACCGTGATCCATCGCAGTGCGAAAGCATACGCGAAATTCTCCATGACGAGATAATTCTTGGCGTGGTCTCGCGGTTCCCTTTCATCATGAAATTTTTCGTGCATATCAGAGTGCACGTACGGTGCAGCAGCAGGTGTTTCTGCTCTGGGTGTCTCACACTCGTCGCGTGGCTTGCGCGCGAGCTGACTCGTCCTCCGGATGCTGGAGAGACCGAGAGATAATACCCTAAGTGCGAGTCCATCTCCATCCGTCCGTCTCTTCGATTCGGATTCTCGTAAGCAGCGGAAGAGATTAAGCCAGATAAGAGGTTCAAGAGAAGATACGGAGGAACACGAATAAGCCGATTTCAATACGCCGAGACAAAAATACGTGCACGAAAGGCTTGCAATGTTTACGTGAAATTTAGCTGAATAAAAAAACGTTCAAGTCTTCAGAAAAAATATTTGGATTGACTCCAATACACCCGAATCATTTGGATTCGTACATTCAAAACAAACCCAAACAAACGCCAGCAAACGGGAATCATTTGGATTCCAACTTTTAAAAAGAAACCCAAACAAACGCCAATACACGGGAATCATTTGAGTTTGATTTGAGGTATCAATTGCACGAAAGACATGCTGTTTACTTGAAATTTCACTGAGTTACAAAAGTTCCAATCTTCACAGAATACATTTGAAAAGACGCCAATACACAGGAATCATTTGGATTCGAATATTCAAAGTGCACCCAACGAAACGCCAATACACGAGAATCATTAGGATTCAATTTGAGGCATCAATTGAGGCATCTAGTCACTTCTCCGGCCATCCCGTATCTAAATATCATTTTTATCAAGCCCCCTACTATCTTAGGAGGTTCTCGTTTCAGTAAACTACATTTTGCCATATTTGGGTGGACGTTGGTGCGGTATCCGTGATCGCATCGTTCCGAGTGATCGAAAACTCGCAAAGGAGGGGGGGGGGGGGGGCGAATATTTCGCGTTTCGAAGTCTTGCATCAAAGCGGTTCCAGCACGGTGCGCGGTTAATAGGTCGCATTAATTTCGTAATTAAATCGTCGCGGATAATAACAGAGCGCGTGCGCAGTGCGAGTCTCGGCGGATCAACCGGCAATTCCAGTCATGACGAGATTATTAAGGACCAATTACACACACCGCGGTTTTATTGTTCCGACGGTATCGTGGCACACATACACAATTACGTTTACGTGTAAACGGAGGGAATCCTTACCCCGAGTAACCGAACAACCCAACCGCCCTCTACTTACATTGACATTGATTTATTCCCGATTATCCTGAAAGATACGAGCCGCGGTACGTTTCTCACGTATCGCCAATTTTCGGCGAGGCACTTTTTACGGATTTTGATTTTTACTTCGATCTGAATTTTGAATGATCTTTTTGAATTTAGTTTTTTTTCCAAGCACAAAATCGCTCCTATAAACAATTTTTATCATCACAAAAAAACGAATGTTTCGATATGACTCGGCTTGCTACGATACAAAAGATTAATTTAGGTTTGTTTGGGTTAACAAGTACTCTGCAGTGACCTTGGCAATTGGTTGAAATTGACGGTTGTAGGCGGAAAAAAATGTTGCGATAAGAATGGGACTCTCGGCTCGTGAGCCATGAATCTACGATATCTCCGTAGGCCTCGGATTAGTCCATGCGCTGGGAGGGAAGAACACCGTGAAGAAATTTACGAGGATAAGAGAGGTTCAAGTCGGGATCTCGATACCGAAGGCTTCAGCCTGATGCCGGACACGCCCCGAGTCCTTCCTTCCCATGATCACCCCTACCGATCTCCACTCCCGCTATCCTTCTCCTCGCCTCTGGTATACGCACGCCTGATACTCTATTCGCTAATCCTTCGATTACACCGACATCCTACTTTATGCATTGACATTCGTCAATGTATATATATATATATATATACATGTACGCGAGAGTTTGAAGACATCAGGATTTTTTAACCGTCCGGTCAATGACCAGGTACCCGGGTATCCATTTCAGCTTTGCAGATAGAATTTATTAACTTTTTCTTTAAAAAACTGTATAACCGTCGTTTGAAATCCAATTTTTGTCTAATTTTTTTATTATCAATTATTTAATAATAGTTATTAAATAGTTACCTTTTTTTAAAATGGTATTACGTGAACAACAACGCCTAATTCAAAATTCATCAGAGTCACGGTGAGACTGATCACGCTTTTTCTTGATTTTTTAATAAGTTTGAAAATATATTTTTTATAAGCATATTTTTATAATTTATTATGTTTTATATTTATATTGTATGTTTGTATATTGTACATTTTTATATGATTTTATATAAGTTTTTATATATTGTCCGTAAAATAAATAAATAAAGATAATTTCAAAAAATGTATAACCAGAAGATAAGAAATTATAAATAAAAAATCATATACACCTGGATTCCCGAAATGATTACTTACTTTCAGAAAGTTCCTAGATCAGAAAGCATCCAGAAAAAGTATTAGACGAGAATTCGGATTTTGTCAATAATCCTCAGTCTTCGGTAGCCATAAAGTTGGCATAAAAAATTGAACCCAAATCCGTTTTATAGCTCGTTAAACTGATCCAAGCTCATCGCTTGCACGAAGTCTGGTTTATTTACGAGTCCCCTCGCGATTGCGAACGAATTACAGGCCAAGGAGAGAATGGTTACGAAATAATTGAAGAAACGTTGAAAATTGGCTTCGTTAGCCCGATGGAATGATGATGATGAATAATGGCATACGTGTTTTCTCAACTTGAGAATAAATATCTGGACACAGGTGGAGAACGCGCGAATTTCCAACGAGCGTGAGACACGACAAAAGTTGGCAAATAAACCACCGAGTTTGCGCGTACGATGCCAACACCAGTGTGTTCCCGCAAGATGAATCTTAATTGTCAGTGACGGTTGTGGAAGGTTCGCAATGCGGCACAGCGTGGCTAAAAAGACCGAAATATTTCGTCCGGCATCCGTTAAAAAGAGTCCTCGTTGTAATTGGGCGAATCCACTCTTTGATGAATTCGCTGTTTACTGTTTTCTTTTTGGCGAACACGTACTTTTGATATTTATACTTGATGATGTCGATTCATCGATTAAACGTTTCGCTATTTTTGAGTATGCACTTGCGTTATACGAATTTAAAGATTAATTGTTTAAAATTTGTACGAACCTTCGTAACTATCATAATCAACTGAAGATAAAATTTGAAAAAGTCTCACCGTCTAGAAACCGTAATATTCGTTGTAAAAAATCCTCTTTTTTCATAACTTCTTATAAGACCTCGTGTTAAAGTCGCAATTTTTACCACTGAATATCTCGATTACCAAACGGTGAAACCTTATCAAATTTTTTATACATTATAATATGACGCTCAAGAAGATTCGCGTAATTTTTCAAATAATTATCTTCAAAAAATGGTACCTGATGATTTTACCATTACTTTGTACATACTATTTGTAATTCTGGCGCAAGAACATCTTCAAATCGTTAAAAATCGTTTTCAAATTCCCCTCGGTGATTCAATTACTTGACCGTTCGAAGTCCAGCTAAATAATAATCTCTCTTCTCGGTTTGTTTATTTCGGATTGTATACCTACGGAAATCGTTTCCGTTAAGGTTGACCCTTAAAGAGTTTCCATTGGAAAGGCTCGCTCCGGATTGTGGTATTTCAGTCGATACCAGGTTTGAAAAAAATACGCTCCAGGTATTACGGTACAATGGAGCGTGGCGTGCACACAACGGTGATCCAAGGGGAACGTGACCGGAGCGGCGTCTCGGCAAATTCCCTAAGGTACGCGATAATGGTAACACGGAACGATTAAGCGAAAAGGATACGGGGTTTCTCTTCGCGGTTGCGTCCCGTTGCGGCCGCGAGATGGGATTCTCAAAATCCTTCAGAACTAATTTGCCTCGTACGTGCTCACACGGATTTTTTTCGTCTCAGACATCCACCCCACTCTTCTCTTCCCTAGTTTCGTTCTTATGATCCACCTCGAAAAGCATCCTTTCAATTGCACGTGAGAGGAGCCAATGGCTCGGTATCCGATCCTTCGCGTACAAGTGTCCATACAGTTTGTTTTGTACACAAACGTCAAAGCACAATGTTATCCTGCGGGGAAAGGAGGAACCGGATAGGGGTCAGGTATCAACTTCGATCTATCTTCGATATACGCTAAATTCTATCTAGAGTTAGATTAATCAAATGTAATTCAAGATTACTGAAAATCTAGATGACTAAATGGAGAATGTAATTCTAGATCGAGTCACTGATTATCGTCGTTCAATGGTAATTTTTAATTCTGAATCGAGTCTAGAATTACATTGTAAATCGAGTCACTAACCATCATCGTTGAATAGTAATATTAGTTTTTTTTGTAAATGCGGCTTGTATTGAAAATTTTTTTGTGGATACCGAAATCCTGTACGAGAAACTGGATTTTCCTGTATAGGAATTGAGATTTTTCTAAATTAGAATTCGGGATTGGAAAAATTGGGAAAAACTGGATTTGGTCCTGTATTTTAATTCTACACTAGAAACTAGATGAATTCTATCTTAGAAACTGGATTTTTATGATACTGGAGTTCAAACCTGGAAAATGGCATGCGATCCTGGCGTCGGAATCCAGGCCGGACAAGAGTTGCTGTTTTTGATAAAACCAATGCGCTAATCGAGGCGAAACGGCCCATATACGTGTTGGTATACTTTGGGTCCCATTGGTACAGCGATGAAACAAAACTGGGAAGCCTGACCTGGAATATAAACGAAGGATTATGAGGCGAACACTAGGCGTCTAGCAGATCGCTCGAGTAGTTCGAGGTTAGAATTGATGACCGTCGAAGCTTTGAAAGGCAATGGATCCCTGGTACATAAAACGGAAAACCCCTCGTGTGTGGAATAAGGAGTCTTAAACGAATTTCATAAGAAGAAATATCGTTGTGTCTTCATCAGAGCCTGGTAAAGTCGTCAACGGACGAACGAGTTTTCATTGAAAATTTATGCGATGATAATTTATATATATCATTTACGTTCACGTAAGCGATGCTTAGAAATGAAAAACTTCGTGACTGCAGGTACAATGAAATCCTCCTTGGTACGTGCAGATCGGTCAGTCGGGAAGTTCAACTCCGCGATCTGCATTGCTCTCAAGATGCATCGTCATCAACGAATCAAGAGATTAAGTGTAATAAAACGCGAATCAACAGCTCAGCTAGAATTATTCCCTTAAATTGATATATATATACATATATATAATTGATTTCTTCCTCACTGGTACGCGCTGTTAGCACTTTTACCTGTCCCCTTCCTTTTTCTCCCTATTCAAATTTCCTCCGCGTTACTTTCCTGTTCCGCCATCTTTTTTCCCATTCCACCGTATTTACTTTCCTGTTCAATGTCCGACCAGAATCTAATCTCCATTGCAGCCCCAGCCGACTTACGCTACACTGTTCCGCATTTGCCTCGAGTACGGGGAAACTCTGGAAAACCCATACCGATATAGACGGCCATATAATTCTTCTCATCACTTGGTGCACAGACTTTTTGTTAAAGCATGTAAGCGCTAAAGCCTCAGAAAATCGGCCTCCCGCTGACTGGTCTATGGGCCAGCCAGAGCAAGGCTGAGCGGTCACCGATCCAAGTATCAGCCTCTTCCGACCCTGCTTAATTTCGATGATCGCCTGAGCTCCACTCCGACCGCCCAGCCACCAGTGTCGGTTTATAAACAAGTTCATGCTTTCCAATCATTTTACCTATTACCTATTCCATCAAAATGAATTTTCAAACCGTTTTCTTTTTTGCAAATCGTCGCAGTAGGCCCTCAATTTCCAGTCTATGTTGTGTTGTAGCTTAACGAGACCTCTATCTTCTCTTTTGGTCCCCAGAGCAACTCGGTCCCTTGTTCATATTTTTTCTCCCAAGGGATATTCTCGCTTTTACGGGCCGCAAGGGCCTTCGCACCGGCGGGCTCATAGTGGAAAAGGAATAAAAAAAAAAGACAAAAAGAAGAAAAGAGAACACTGGTGCAATCGCGTGCCTTGGGAGCCCAAATTTTAATTGGCTCCGCGCGGCTTACGTAATGAACAGTGGCTACTCAGAGGGCCGTAGCTATAAATTCAGTGTCAGGACTGTTACACAGTGAAATAAAAAGAAGATGAAGAAGCGAACGAGGGACTATCGCTCTTCGTGGTTATACGCACGATATCGTTCCCTACCGAACAAAAGGGCATAAAGCGAACCTCTTATAACGATGGCGCCACAATTTCCCCGATCGTTTCTCCACCAGCTAATACGTCGATGCATGAGCTCATCCATTACCCGCCGTTGAATGAAACTTCGGCTTCCTGTCGGCTATTATGGCGAGTCGAGAGTACACACCATTGCTTTGTCGCGTTTTGCATTCAAGATTGCCCCAAGGTGGTCAAAAATCGACCTCGGAATTTACTATTCGCTTGTGTGTGATAAGGGATGTTACTGCTGTCCTTTACCGATTCGAACGTTCATCTGGGTTGCATTGATCCTATTGAATACTTATTTTCACCATTCACCATCATTTGGTGATTTTTCATCACGAAAAAAATTATTTCATCACGAAATAATTCTTGTTTCTAAATCACAATCATCGCATTTCCATCATTTCTCATAAATCGTATCAATTAAATAAAGATCTCATAACAATATATTTTATGATTGTTTGGGTTAGTGCTGCTGTGCAATTCACATATTCACGATGAGAAAAATCGAAACAACACATGAAATAAGGAAATAAATCAAATACATATCGAAATTCAAATAATCAATTTTCACAATAGAACATATAAATCCAAAGTATTTTCTTAATTACTTATCAAACTTATTAGTTCAATCTATCATGTCTAATTAAACATTTCTTCAAATTAGAAAATTGATATAATCATAGGAAAATTCTGATGCAGAGTGCAAACGACGGATGTTGTGATGGAACAGACTAAAAGTACGAAAACAAATAGAAAGTTTTCAGCTAGGAAGTTTTTAGCTGAAGAGTGTTTAGGGAGTTCAGTTTAAATAGTGAATCTTAGGTAATCCGAATCAAACGCAACGGAGAATCTCGCTATCCTCGTCATATATTTCCAAAGGCCGAAACGATTCGACAATAATTAGTACGAACGTTTCCGCGCCAGATCTGAGTTCCATGAGTCGTTTACTAGCTGGAGACTGCAAGGCCCCTCTCCTCCTCCGTCTCTTCTGTCTTTTTCGAACCCCCGTAGTAAATTACAGCGTGGTATTTGCCACCGCTCCGTAAATCGTGAGGGAACCGTATAATCGACTCTCGAATGCGATGATCAACGTGTTCGCCCTCGATCGCTCGTTTCCTTCGGCTGTATGGGTTTGCATCCCCGATTCAGCACCAGGTCTGCACACGGACAGGCTTCAGCTATTTACTCAACGAATTGAGCTTATCCCTTTGGTTGGTGCCTATTCCCTTCATTTCTATCTCTACCTCTCTCTCCTTCGTTCTCGAATAATTACTCAGCCAGCCATTACACCGACCAAACTCATGCACTTTCTCTCCCCCTGGTAGGAATGCCACCGTTGTATCAACGGTCGCCAATTAAACGCGACTCAATCGGGTTGGTCGTGAATACTTTGGGGCCAATCGAGAATCGATCGAGAAGGGAAAGACGTAGTCGCGGTACGATCCCATTAGTGGATTAAACGGGAACTATAGAGGCAGTCACGTGACACCGCGTTATCACTTTTACCGAGTCGTGCGGTTGCAATTAAATTTACACGCTCGTACAACTACCGGTGGATTGTGGAGAAAATATTCATATTTTGAACTTTCTCGGTTAAAATTTGTTTTCCGTCTGTGAATTTGTCCTCGTGTAATTTCGGGCTCCAACCATCAAAAGGCCCATCCAATTAAGTCGCAATTTAATGCCAGCTGTACAATTAGAATATAAGACCGACCCGAATAAAATCTCTTTTGTTCTACTGGATATACCTACTTTTCCACGTTAATCACCACCAACTTTGCACAGCTCGGACGATTTTAAATTAAACCCCACCAACCGTTTGACGGCACTCTGCGGCGACCTTCTGTCTTCTATGCTTTTCCAGAGAATCGCCGTTTCACGTGGTTGCCTCGGATCACCAGAAAAGTTTATGCAGTTTTTTTAAATTAAATTATATTAGATTTAATCATATTCCTGCATACGGTAAATACCAGGAGGGGAAAAAAAGGAAGTATAAGTTTGGATTTTATCTACAGTGCTTTTGGCTAGAGCGTGTATGGTCAAAAGCCGAAACGTTTTACTAGAGTCATCGTAATCATGTATAAATGAGCCATCCAATTGCAATGAATTTTTTTTTAACAAAGACTGATCCAATTAGGTTTTTCGAAGTTTTTGGAAATAAAATAGGAATAAACCAAAGCATTTTCGAAAATTTTACAGGCATGGGAGAATTTTTTAAAAACGCCCTCTAAATCCAAACACGAAATAAAAATTATATTCACTTCGCTCACTCGCCCCGCTCCAGTTGAAGAGTCTCAAGAATACACGATTTCCAAAACGGAACTGAAAATTAATCAAAATTGGTTACATCGTCGTTTTTTCCCAAAAAAAAAATGTTCTAAAAAAATGGGATTTAACTCCACTTGTGCATAATTACCTAGAAATTACCTAGAAATTCACCATCTCGACCCTGCTTTCCACTTGCGTATATTACAAACGTCTATATACGTCTACATGCATGCAAGCTCATTTGAAAATGAGGAATGCTTCTGGCATATTATATTCATCGAATTAGTGTCACGGTCAATCGGGCAAACTTCGAATCGAGTCTCCACGTGCATTACGTACGAGACGTACGGATAATTATGCATACGCGTATACGTAAATTTCACAGTATAACGTTCTACGTACCAGACATCCCTCGTCTCGTCTGCGAACCTCCAGAGACCGTTTTGTGCAGGCAGCTTCGTTGAAACTCGAGACTATGGTTTTAGTTAATTGAATAAGCGGATTAACAGCCATGATATATATATATATATATAGCTCCTACGTAGCGAATATCCGACGAACATTCCTGTGCAAGAGCATATCCGAATTAACCCTACATCGGAATCGCAGAGGCGAATTTCCTGACGCACTAATCGCTAGGAATCCTCAATGCGATGCTCAATTTATAAGACGATTTTACCGCTCCGGATCATACATTTTAGTTTCTCTCTCAGCAGTTTGGAAAGAAGTTTGAAAAGTCGTTTTTTTCACGTGATTTTCATGGTTTTTTTGTCGTTTGGGTTTGTTTGGGTTTGGAAAGCAGTTTGAAAAGTGAATTCTTTTTTAAGTGATTTTCATGGTTTTTTTAATCGTTTGCTCTTGAGGACCCAAACTTGCTTTCTTGAGGATCCAAACCCCGCCTTTTTCTTTTCCACATTATGTCGACTGCACCAACTCTTTTTTTTTCTTTTTTAGATTTTTCTTTTTCGTTCCAAATCGCGAAATATTCGGTCCACTGGACCTGTGAACCTTCCTCGTAACCCAAACAAACCCAAACAAATAATATGGATGATCAATCATTGTCCGTTATGACTTCGGTTGCAACATCTCTCAGCCATCATCTCCATCGATGCCTTTTTTCGATTTCGAAACTTACCAGAGCTGGGGTAATTTATCATAAGACCATTTTGGTCACGTGTCATTTTGATACGTGAGAATATTTCGACTTTATCGAAGGTGTGCTCTCTTTTCGGGTGGGGTTCGGATCAATACCAACCGAATGGAAACTTTACCTTGGATAGCTTGCTCGATTAACGAAACCTCGTTATAACCTCCAAGTAAGTGCATCGCATTACGTTCCACAGATTTATTAGATTATTACGGTGACTCCCGGTAGGAGCTTTTAACATTCCGAAAGAACCGCCGAATTCTCGATAAAACGACGACGCGTCCACTCGGAGATAAGAAAAATAAATGTGATCCTGCATCAACGAAATTATCGTTGAATATCCTGGCGTTATCGTTTCCATTGCAACAAAATATTTCAGCTTTTAAAATCGAGACCGCTTCGATTACGTGTTACATGTGAAAAATATTTATTCAACATTGACGTATCAAAGCTTTCTATATCTATTTTACATTTAATTAAAAATACGATTTTATCACTTTCAAAAATTGTTTGGGTTTGCTTGGTTTTCGTTACTTTTTTACGTGAGTTTCCTCGTGATTCGTAATCCGATAAATATTACAAAAAAAATGTATATTTTCAGTGATAAGATACGTCCGGCTTGGGCGAGAAAAATAGCAATCTATTGACTGCCAAAATGTGATCGTACGCTTGGTTCCAGCGTAGGTGTAATTTTTAATTTATGATCATCCTCGAAACGAAAACTTGGCGAAAAGGAGAGGGGAGAGGGCAGGAGGAAAGGAGCGGGAGACTAAGGGCGATATCTCGATGATTGGACCCTCGAGCGAATCGGCTTCCATTCGTAAAACCGTCTCGTAAGTTCTGGGCCGAGGCTGCACGTTCGTCATGAATTTATATATCCAGCTGCGCTTCGCGCAAGGGCTATCGCGATTCTGCTTGCAGCTTCCGCGAGGGAGAACGATACTTTCGCTTTTATGGCACCGTTCGACACGATCCGTTACGTCAGGATTTTTTAAAAATTATTTCTGCTTTTTAGGATTTTCAAAACTCGTGTTTGGAAAAAAAGATCGGTAATTTTGGGCTGATGGATGAATTCGGGAAAAATTACTCTTCGAGAGGTTGGGTTCTGAAAATAATCCTGATTTTCAGAGAATCCAAACAAACCCAAACAGAATGATTTATTTTTTTCTATTATTCAAAGCTCGTATATGGAAAAAAATATCGGTTCTTTTAGGGTAATGGTTGAATTCGGGAAAAATTTCTCTTCGAGAGGTTAGGTTGTGAAAATAATCCTGATTTTCAGAGAACCCAAACAAACCCAAACAGAATGATTTATATTTTTCTATTATTGAAAGCTCGTATTTTGAAAAGAAGATCGACGATTTTAGGGCGATGGATGAATTCAGGAAATATTTCTCTTTGCGTGGTTAGGTTGTAAAAATGATCCTGATTTTCATGGAACCCAAACAAACTTAAACATTTGCTAATCCGCTGATCACTTGATTGAACTCTTTCTGTACTTTGATTGCCTTCGATGGGCAAACTAGCAGGGACTTCAACCTTTCATGTTTATTTTCTCTATTGTAAGACTGGAGTTTGCCGAGCCAAATCTATTGTGAGAACAATTTTTTAAAAATTCGGCTAGATAGAAATTGCTGCTGAATTGTTTAGCGGTTGTATGATTTTTCTTTCGTTCCTTTTGTTTCTGAAATAATTATGGGCGTGTAGGAGCCGCCCACGCGTTTTCTTGTCAGCCCGTTTGCACGCTCGAAAAGGTTGGGAAAGAGGTCGTTTCTATAGCGCGAACAAGTCCAACAGTATTCGCAAAAGACCCCCGGATCTATATAAATACAGGATTGTATTGGTGGGAATGTTACGTGTTACGTTAATGAATTGAACGCCCCAACTATCTACCCGAAAGTTTACTCTTTCCCGTACAGTTCCTCGTGCACTTTATTTTTCGCCACTCCGGATTATCTTTAATTGCATCGCGAGTTTGTTATTACTTCACGTTTGAACTGCCCACTCGCACTGCATACCAACAGTCTTTCGTTTATTCTTGAAATTTTACGGATCTCGAATTCTCTTCCCAAGACTCGATATAGGCCGATTCAAATCAAGCCTTCAATCTCGAGACACATTTATACGGATACTTTTTTCAGTCATCAGCCGAGATCGACTCAAAATTCAAAAACTCTTCCTGACTTCATTTACCATAATTAACAATTGTTTTTATCTTAATTTTTATGTCATTGCATATTATTTAACGGATTGGTTCACAAATAATATTATAAAAAAACAATTCAATTGTGAAAAACCTGATGTGCCTTTTCTATTACACTTTCCTAAAGTCGTTGAGAACAAAAATGAAAATTTCAGGAAAATTATTTTTTACAAACGAAAAGTGACGAAATTCTTATCGAAATTGTAAACAACAGAAGTTGTTATCCCATAAGCAACCGTATTGAATTCATATTTTCATAACTACCAAATTATTTCGTAAAGAATTCTAAAAAAAATTCGTGTATTATTTATTATATCAAAAACTACAAATTCCTAAATTTTCAAGAATTTCACGATTTTTTGATACGCAACCAGTAACACCCGAAATCCATGGAAAACAAATGATAAAGATTTCACAATCCAAAAACGTATAAATCCAACCTGCGTAAATAAAAAGTCGTATACGAAGCGAGATAAAAAAACAAATCAAACATTTCCAATTACCATTGTTCTTCCATTAGAAAAAAAAAACACACAAAATTGCAAATCAATCTTCATCTACCCCCGCAGTTCAATAAATCTTCGAAAGCGCCTAAAGAGTCGTTATCCGCTTGGGTTTCGCGTCTTCCTCCGGTCGAGTCTAGTCAATCGCGAGTAGCACAAAGTACGAGTCATTAATAATCCTCGGTTCCTTAGGAGGCAATTCTTCTTTCTAAATTGGTCCTGGTTTAGGCGGAAGATTTTTTTTTTCCTTCACATTTGTTATTTTTGTTTATTTTTTTTTTGTTCACTTCATTTTAACCGAGTACCGGGTAGTAGTCGACGTCAATTTTAGTAGATACGTGATGAAGGTCGAGGCCCCAAAGCTCGTACCCGAGACGATGGGAAGAGGGTTTGCGCGAGCGAACATGGTGTGGGCGTAATGAGGTGGGTGCCCGAGGGCGAGTTTTAATCATGAATCGATACATAACGTCGATTCGCGGAGCTCCGTTGTTGCTACCGCGGACAACAAACCATCGAGCTTAATAAGAACGCGTCTATTCAGTCCGCGCCGGAGGAGAGAGCATGCTCAATTATCGTACGGTATGAGCCGCCATTAGATAACGAGCTGGCAGATGCACAACTCGAGAATAACTCATACATATAGGTATTTATACTTACGTAGACCGACGCTGGTGGCTGTGAGGTTGGAGTGGGGTATGAGCGATCACCGAAGTTAAGCAGGGTTAGAAGAGGCTGATACTTGGATCGGTGACCGTTCAGCCGTGCTCTGGCTGGCGCATAGACCAGTCAGCGGGAAGCCGATTTTTCTGAACCCTTGGTGTGTTTACATGCTTTAAAGAAAAAGTCTGGGCACCAAGGAATTAGAAGAATTACACGGGCGTCTATATCGGTAAGGGTTTTCCACAGTTTCACCGTACTTGAGGCGAATGGGGTATAGTGTAGCGTAAGTCGGCTGGGACCGCAATGGGGGTTAGGTTCTGGTAGGGTAATGTTCAATAAACAGGGATGAAGATACGGTGGACCAGGGAAGAAAGATGGCCAAACAGGGAAGAAACGTGGAGGAAATTTGAATAGGGATAAAAATAAAGGGGACCGGTAAAAGCGGTAACAGCGCGTACCAGTGAGGAGGAAATCAATATTTAAAAATATATTAATTTAAGGGAAAGTCAACAGCTGAGCTGTTGATTCGAGTTTTATTTCACTTAATGTGTTGATTCGTTGATGACGATCTCCATCATGAGAGAAATGCAGATCGCATTGATATTGAACAGGGAAGAAAATATGGTGGAATAGGGAAGAAATATGGTGGAACAGCGGAAATTCCAGCGCGTCCGGGGAAGATTAATATAAGCTTTTATAATAGACGTATTTGACGGTTAAAATATAGCTTCCGCGTATAGAATCAAGTATTTTTATTGATGCGGCTTAATACGGGTTCCCCCTCCCCCTGGCCACTCTTTCACTCTCTGTCCTTCAGTCTTCCCAGCTTTCTCAAACACCAGGATCAACCAATTCCGGACCAATAAAAACAACGGTAAAACGGCGTGGAAATGGATACCGGAAAGATAATGAATTCGCAACGGAGTGATATTAATTAATTAGGAAACGATGAGAAACCAATTTCGTCGCGGTTATAAGTGGATTGGCGAAGCGTTGATTGCTCTCGCCGGTGATATTATAAATTGCCGACGTACACTCGCTATTACAATAAACGGCGAGATTTTGTGAAAGCCGACCGCGAATCACGAATACATATGCATATGTAAAGAGAAATCGCGGGAGAAAAGTAAGAAGAAAAAAAGGCACTTTCCTGAACGGTCGACATAATCGGGGACGACTTCGAGCCTCTGTAATATCGCTGAAACGATCTGTACCAATATTTTTCATGTACTGTTAACGTCAATTAGCGATGATCGAGGTAGTAATTCTCTCCATCTCTCTCTCTCTCTCTCTCTCTCTCCCTCTCTCTTCTTTCAATCCCTTTCTCTCCAGCCATATGGAAATGAAGTTTCGATTGTAAATGCAGTAAGATATAAGATTATACACATATAAACGAGACACTATTCATGTATTATACCTACACTTACATTCTCGTTCGCAACGAAGTTGCAGACTTTTAATCGAAGAAAGCTCGTTTAAATCGGTGCTCAATTAGAAGTACCATCCTCGGTGTACTTCTAACAGAGAAAAGGAGCCATTGAACAAAATCAGCACACACTTCGATCCTCCCGAACAACTGTTTTCTTGTACCGGCAATTTCAATAATATCACAGTTTCTGCCATAACATTTGCTCTCGTAAAAATATTCTCCGGAGAAAATCCGTACGAAACTAGATCGGTAACTAGATCTATGAAATATTGAAATACCTTTTTGTTACATTGGGAGCAAACCCAAATAATCCCAATGCCAATAGCCCAAACAAACCCAAACAATCCCAATGCCAATAACCCAAATAAAGCCAATACCATTAACCCAAACAAACCCTACACCAATGACTTTTGAACGGTCTTCAGCATCTGTAACAACAGGTTTGTCTTTTTTGAACATAAAAAATTGATTGCCAATTGTTGAATCGAAGAGGAAGATTAGGTCGATCAGATGTAATAAGAGGCAATCGTTGCAACGATACAGCTACTGGCAAATCTGTAAACGAACTTTTCTCCAAACTATGCTTTCGAAAAGGGCACACTCGACTTTCTGCCGGATCGAATAAAACGGTTTCATCTCCAACGTACTTTGGTCATTACTTATCAACAGTAATGATGTCACTTTTCGTAGAAAAATCGGAAAAAATTAAATTTGCTTTTCTTTTTTCGTAATTGAAACTTTCGAAAAAAGAAATTATTCATATTTTCGAAAAGCGCCCAGTAAAGCGCCGAATAAAACGTTTTCATCTGCAACGTACTTTGTTCATTACTTATTAACAATAATTATGTCACTTTTATTAGAAAAATCGGAAAAAACGAAATTTGCTTTTCTTTTTTCGTAATTGAAACATTCGAGAAAAGAGATTAATCATATTTTCCAAAAGCGCCTCGTTTTCATCTTCTCATAACAGCTTGACTCCTTCAATGACGATCCGCCATTGATATAAAAAAAACTTTCAATTTTCTCACGGTTTCCCCAGCAATGTTTATTTCCATTTGCGATACGCTAATTTCAGAAAAGCCGTAAAGCTCACCGGAAAAATGGTAATAATGGGCTTTCGTGTTTCAGAGTGCGGGTATTGGTGACGCAAAAAGAAAAATGTCAGCTCCAAGGCCTCGGTCTTCGATATCCATGGAGGTTGCACTAGCAGTTCGCGAATCGGACCAAAACTCCTGGTCCCTCCGGGCAAATGCATTCCTTGTTTCTTTGGCGAGACAACGGGATGGCACCCGTAGGGCATTGGGGAGAGCTCCGGATCTTTCAAAATCGCCGACTTCGTGGCGTGTGCTCTTTCAGCCAAGAGAAAGAGAGAGCGAGAGAGGGGAGGCTCGAGAGCGATAAATTAAGCTCTCGGAAGACTCACCTCTTCCCACGTGTATATGTGGCTGATGCTTTTGCTTCTTGCATACGCGCTCGTTCGTTACTACGGTTGACCAAAGATACTCAAAGAACTCGACGACGTTCCGTTCCCATCCGAACGCCGAATGAAAAAAACGAAACGTTTCGTTAAATGTCCGACGAAACTTCTTTTTCCTCTTCTCAATCGATCCGACGGATGAAACGCTGCTGAAGATATTATATTTTTCGAGAGGAAGAAAAACCTACATCTTAACTGGCCATTACAATAAATTTGCAATGTATCTCAGTGATCTCTCCCAATCCACCTCCTCCCTCCTCCTGCCCTCTTCGTTTTCTTCGCGTTTCGATCAAGATTGTTTTTCTTCTCACATTTGCACACGTATATCTATAAACGGATATTGATATTACCTGGATAAACTTACCGAGCGAGAAGCCCCCCCAACCGTAATCGTTATTCTTTTCTTGACTTATTGAAACATATGGAGCACCACTTTTTTGGAATTATGAACGCGGACATATACGGGAAGCACATAGGAGCCTGCTATTATTAACGACGAAGCAAACACGCGACTAACAAATTGCACAGGCAACAGGCACCATCCCGATGGACGAGCACGTGATGTTTTTTTTTTTTTTTTTAATAAAGACGAATCGTTGCTTCCATAATGAGGCATTTATGGGTAATAAATTTGAGATCAATTAGGACGAGTCGCGGATTCCTGACGGTTCTTTCTTTTTCTTTCAATCTCCTGGAGACGAGCGAAAAAGAAACAACATCCGAAAAAAAAAAAAAATTGTCAACGAAACGGCTGTTATTGGGCGGATGGGATAATTTAGGAAACGAATATTCTCACGATTTTTACGAAGGTCTCTCGGTGGATGTTCCACGCTGGAAGATACTGGAAAATTGATAAAAATTCGTAAAATCGGCAGCTGCGAAATAAGGAACAAAATTTTTATCGGCGAACGAGATTTATGGTCGTATTTCCAGATATAAGTGTAATTCGAATGAAAACTCAAGGCCATACTCGGTATTACGTAAATAGACGTCCGCGAACAAATATTCTTGACATCGAAAAGAAATTTGAGGCGTCGAATATAACCTCGTGGAACCCACAATGATCCAAGCTGTTTCGATTAGTTTTCAAATTAAAATCAAATTCGAACGAACCAAAATATTCCTCCTACTTCATAATTCATCTCGACGGAATTACCATCAGTCTCAGTTTTTAATTTAAATATATATTATCCATTACCATTGGCCGACCCTATCGAATTAAAATTTCCTTCGTCAAACGGTCCAGATTTCAATAAAATAAATAACCCCTTTCTCATACCGAAGACCACAATTTCAACGGTTCTTTTTTTCTTTCTCATCTCGTATCTCGATGATGCGGAAAACGTACCGTGACCGATCGCGACCAATCGAAGAGGTAGAGAACCATTCGAAATTTAATATACGAGGAGGATACTGGGTATCGTGCCAAAATTATTATTCCACTGTAATTCAAGCTTATTACGTGGCCTAGCCTGTAATGGTATCTCGAGCAGTTAGTGCGTCAAAATTGTGTGGCTTTGTCGGTTGATTAATGCGCCTTCTTTGGAGCTGACACCTAGCAGGAGTTTAATTGCACCTTATTCCCCCATGAATATGGATGCTTTGCCTCGCGGGCGACGACCATATATATATATACATACATACATATATACATATATAAAATAATAATATAGCTATATAAAATCCACGCGTCGTCCAATGAGCACGTCCGCCGTAGTCCTCACGCCGCAAAGAGTAGCCGAGCACTCGTGGGTACAGGATAGACAGCTTGGTATTAAAAATAAAATCGAAACAACAACAAAAACCAACCAAACAAAGAAGCAAAAAACGCAATTATGATTTTGAAAAATGAACGTCTCGGAATCTGGGCGGGCACGACCGGTTTTGCATTTTTACATGATCGACGAGGCTCTATAGAAACCACGAGGCAACGTAATTTCTACGTTTCGTGATGGAATCGAATGTTTTTATTTCGGAGTCTTGAAATTTAAGGAATTCGAACGAACGATACTCGTTCATTCAATTATACGAGTATATGCTAATTATACATAAATTGAGAACAAATTAGGTACAAACGTCGAACTTGATTAGCCGCTAATGGAATGCCTGTTAATCAGGCGAATCGATCTCTAATGGCGTCAAAGTCAGTGGCAACGAATGATCGAGAAGCATTTTGCAAGTTACCTTTTTTTCGCTTTATCGGTCCAACGAAGGAGCAATATTTTATGATTCACGTTTGATAAACTGCTTTACCAGGGGGTAGAGGAGAAGGGCGCGTCTAATCCCTGGAATTTAACGACTCGTGGCCAATTAGCACCTCGGTCTTCGCAAAATTCATGGCAGCCTACCAATCTGACCGACGAACGTTCGGGGTTCGATCGATACACGGCTGATTGTGCACCCTTGCTCGATTCCTCTTTGCTCTTTCGAGGGCGCCCTCGACGCCAAATTTTTGGTCTTTATACACGAGTAATTATAGGCCACGGGTTATACCGAATCGAAATTTTGGGGGTTCAACGTCGACCCCACTTACTCCGAGCTTTCGCTTCGTTACGAGAAAGTTGCAATTACCGTCGAATATTTCACTCAACGCCGATTCAACTGGGAACTCTTGTTTTTTTTTTGTTTTTTTAGAAAAATATTTATTTTGAAACGCGTTTGGATCTCGTGTACGATGATAAATCGCTTGATTATAAAATTGTACATTATTTCGGTTATTAATGATTGATCGGTATCCAAAGGCTTCACGGTCAAGATTGGCTAATTTATTGCCCAGTTGATTGATTTCACTTCGAACGAACGGACACTTAATTACTCAAGTGTTCTATGTAATAGATAACGTGGTTCTTTTTACCAATTAATAACAACTGGGGCGAGAATCGAAAAGAGGCAAACATTTTGAAGATAACGTCGCGTTATATGTTATCTGGATGGATGATTATACGTGTTAACGTGTTATCGATTATCTGTATAGTAGACGATATATAGTAAATAATAGATAATATGTTATATTTTGTATTATTATTATCATATTATATTATATGAATGACAAATCAAACGCTATCTCAATAATAGATAATACGTTGTCTACATACCAGATGACAAATTTATGACAGATCGTTTATTATTTTTTATCAATTACGTATATTATCGATCCGTCCTCTGATCTCTCGGCAGCAGATAAAAGATGAAAATCCAACGATTAGGAAAAAAAGATGAAAGAATTTAAGGTCGATTACTAAAAATAAATTATTACGGGGAAAGTAACTATTAAAGATAATGAAAAGCATTTAATATGTTTAATTGAGTTTGAAGAATTGTCGACTAAGCGTCAAACATTAATTAATAATAACTGTTCATTAATAATATATATACATATATATTAACTATACAAGGAATAAAAGGAATTTATTATTGGTTATTTAATAATTACATATAATTAACGTAATTACTATAAAATAATTATTAAATGTTGAGTATCAATCGTAGATAGAAAAGTGTCAAAAGTAAAAAATTCCGTGTCGCGTATCTACCATGTAACCTGACACAAAACTACAGATATTTTGGATATATCGACAAATTTATTTCGTGGCGAATCTGTTGACGAGATTTCCGAAATTCCAGGAATTAAAGTCCTCACTTGATTATCAATCGATCCTCACGCCGTTAAAAATCGTTAGACGAAAAATAGACGTATATCAAGCTATCGACGAGTGTCCTGCCGTAAGACGGGTTTTATTTTCAATTAATTTCACACGAGAGTAGTTGGAGAGATATACGAATGAGGCACGACTAATGTACCGCGCGTGTCACAATTTATCGCGGAAACCAGTCGGCGCGATATTAACGGAGAAAGACAAGAATTTTTATGGGAGAGGGAAGGAGAGAAAGATGAAGAGAAAGGGAATGGAAACTAAGGTGAGCACGAGCTCGACCGTTTCCAATATATCGGATTAGCATTCAATTTTATAAATACGTCATCCACACGCGTCTCTGTATCAAACAATTAATTAGCCCCATGGAATGTTGCTCGGCGGAGTCGGAATAAAAATTAATAATACAATTTTTTTAAATTAAAGATTACAAACTTTCAGAAATTGCAAATTAAAAACACAAAAAGTGTAATTAAAAACTAAAAACTAGAAAAATAAAAACAAATTACAAATTAGAAAAGTCAAATTACAGCATTCTATGAAAAAAATCAAATAAAAAAGCACTGTTTATCCGAGTAACAATTTACAAAAGCTATTCGTACGTTTATCAACCCTGTTATAGCTAGCAACGTACACAGGTAATTAAAAAAACTAAAAAACTAAAAACTATAAAACTAAAGATTAAAAACTAAAAACAAATGAAAAATTGGAATAGTTAGAAAAATTAGAAAATTAGAAAAACTATTAAAAAATCGGAAAATTAGAAATTGCACCACTCCAAAAAACCAGTGAAACAAAAAAGCACTGATTATCCAAGTTACAATTTTCAAAAGCTGCTCGTACATTTCTCAATCGTGTTATAGCTAGCAACGTACACAGGCAATTCAAGCCAAGTGCGAACAATTTCTGTCTCACAGTGTGAAAAGATCGAGAGAGAGAGTGAGGAAGAGCAGGTGTCAAGAGGACGCGAAGAAAGAGCGATACCAGGAGAGAGGATGAAAAAAAGAGAGGAGAGAAAAAAGAAGATCCGAGGGTAGAGAAAAATCTGGCGAGATTCTTGAGAATATCGCGCAGTATGGGGTTCCGAGGGAGATATTAAGATATTATCTCGGTATCACGACGACGTACTGCAACGTACACATTTCCGTTCACATCCCATCCAGCGTGTGTACAAGATTCGAGTCCGCGTTGCATACAAACTACCTGCATAATAATCGTTATGCAAGAAACGTACATATACATATATACTTCAGAAAAAAAGAGCAGAAAAAAGATCTCGCGTTGCTCGAGTCTTCTTTAATCGCAAAACCGAAAAACTCGGCTTCCGATGTGACTTACTCGATTCAAGATTATCGATGATCCTCATTTTGTACAAACTTAAAAATCATATTTAAAAATCGCATAGTCACTTTGAAATTACGTGAATTCTGCGAACAGTCGGTTGTAAGATCTGTCTGGCAAAATCGTAAACGATGAAACTCAAAAACTATTTTAGATTATCATAAATAAAAAATCAAAAATGGCAAATCAGCCTATACATATATATGTATTTTGACAAAAACATTCTTAAGGATGATTTCGAATTTGGAGTGATTTTGTCGATGCTGAAAAGTTTGTCGAACGATACGAGAACACCGGAGGTTGTGAGACCCACCTCATCGAGATGCTTCGCCGCGAATACTCTTCTTTGTTTTATGAT
Source organism: Ophioninae sp. A BG-2022a (assembly GCA_030523105.1). Classification (NCBI taxonomy): domain Eukaryota; kingdom Metazoa; phylum Arthropoda; class Insecta; order Hymenoptera; family Ichneumonidae; species Ophioninae sp. A BG-2022a. The sequence continues at coordinate 32,290 of JAPYZI010000927.1, forward strand.
TATTATCGTCGTTCTTCCTTATCGCTCGATTTCGCGTACAGGAGGACAAGGGGTAAAAAAAAATTCTTCCTACGTAATTCGAGTAAAATTAGGTTATCCTTGGGCGTTAAATATTTATAAACATTATATATATATATATATATATTTACCATCGTACGATCTGGCATCGCGATATTACCGTCCGAGAAAAGGGCCGGCCGAATCGAATCGAAAATTCGATAATGCCTTACTCAACCGAGTCCAGGATTCGCCCGGAAGCCGCGAATTATACGCGCGAGAAAATAGCGGCGGTGTGGCGTAGGAGCAGAAGATATTCCGAAGGATGCGCTTCATTTCGACTTTTTTCGGACTGCAAATATATATATATATATTTGTAAAAAATATCTTCTCCTCGTCTAAAAAAATATATATGGTTTGGGTTCGTTTGGGTTACGGTTGACCCAAAAAATGGTAGACTGCTACAGGAAGTCGAAATTTTTACAGAGTTCTTTTGCGGATGGACGCGTTTAAAAGATTTTACTTAACTCGGTCTGACGAAAGTAAAAACAACGTTAGAATTGTATTTAGCTGATTATTGACCCATTTATAAAATGGTAATTTTCCTATCTTATATCTATTCGAAGGTCTTTTTGTGGGCTGGCTAACTCACGAAATAAAAGACTCGTTGAAAAATGGAGGATCATCTTTAAAGCAGCCAAAATTGAAAATAGCCAACATCAAAGTGCCAAACAAAACCCAAAAAAAAAAAAAAAATATCGCACGACTATATTCTTACCAAGCTTTTCGTTTTCTTCGTATGTAACTGAAGCTGCGAATTTCGCCAAGTTTTTATTTTTCTTAATTTTTTGTAAAAGAATCATAGATTCACTTCGGGTTGAAAAAAGGGTGAAAAAAGGGCTCGAAGCCTGGGGCACGTGCCATTATCTCTTTCTCCCTCATTTCTACCCAGTTGGGAAAGGGATTTTTGGCAAATTTCTTTTTAACGATCACTCTGTCGTATCACCTTGAACACGCATATCTCTCGTTCGTATTAAGTGTGGGAGAGTGAAAGATGGGAAGAGCGATGAGAAGACAAGTGGAATGAGAAGAAGAGGAAGAAGATATCGCGATCCGGGTGCAAAAAGCTGCTTCAGAGAACAGCCTTCGCAACCGCGATTTTCGTAATGTTGCACGAAGATCTTGGGACCTTCCATCCCTAATAACATGTAATATCAGTCGACCGAGAACCGAGTATACAACGAGCCCTTCATTAATCCACTTTGAAACATTGTTATACAAAAAAAGGGAGATAATTTTATTATCGCGCAAGGTTGTTTGTTTTCCCGCGAAAATACGTCTCGAAAATATAATTAATTGATAATTAATTGATACCGAGAGAAGAGCTTAAACAATTAATATCCACGAGCGTTAATTAATTGATAACGAGAAAAGGAATGGAACAATTAATATCCACGAGCGTTAATTAATTGATAACGAGAAAAGGAATAGAACAATTAATATCCACGAGCGTTAATTAATTGATAACGAGAAGGGAATAAAAAAAAAAACATTGAATGCTGTAGACATCGGGCGAGCTCATTGAATTCGTTCAATATTTTAATTAGATAATGAAACGCAAGGATCGTCTTTCCACGTCCGTTCCACCGTGCTCGCGTTCTCTCTTCAAATTCGATAAGGCTCCCGATCAATCACAGTATAATCGGCCAATTATCGCAATCGTAACCGGCGATGCAAAGCTATCTCGTCGAATCTAGAGATCGTCGAAGGAGCCGGCTGATCGTTTCCACCGTTTCGTCCGCACAGTAGCTCAACGACTAATGCAGAGTTTGTCGGGGTGCTTTCCATCGCCCTATCGAGCTCTCTTTCCCACAGCCTCCTCATTCCCAGATCTTTCGGTTAATTCAATCCCTCGAGAATCGAGTGTGCGACCGAGAAGCAAAACGCTACAGATTTTATCTCGAGCTATTCAGATCGACACGGTCGATGTGTATCTCCGCGATACTTATCGGGTTGATATTTACCTCGACAGCCGAGTCCGTTTCTCCCTTCTCCAACCTTTCATTCTCCTCCTTGCTTTAATTGCGCAACCATCAAGTATTCAACATTGTATCGAGAAAATTCGTGCCGAATTGGCTGTTCGGACCTTCTTAGATTAGGTTTGTTTGGGTTCGTCGTTGTCTCTCTCCTCGGTGTCCGTATTTACGCCCTTACGTTTCTCCAGAATTGATCGCCCGTCTGGTAATGAAAAATCACTTACTGAATACCGATCATGAGTGCGCAATGAGAGTTTGAAACTTGATCACCGAAGAGCGCGATGAATATCGTTCAAGTGGACCGAGCGGGTTTTCACTTAACAGAGATCGCGTCGGCACTGTAATCGGGCAATTAGTAATTACCTCGTCGCGCTACCGCACGCAAAAGTACATTCTATCATTATTCGCTTGAGTGCACCCGTGTAATTGAATGTCCAGTTGTCATGCCGCTGTCGAGACTGGTCCTCCCTCCCTTCCGGTTGTTCACTTCTCTCCCCCTCCCCCCGCCCCTGGATGATTTCGCATACGCGAAGCTAATAGATGTGACCACAATTATCGACTGCTCCAATAGAGGGTCGCAAAATGTAATTCGTACAACTCAAAGTCCGATCGATCCTCATCGTCGCATCAACTTTGAACCCAAACAAACCCAAGGAAACTCAAACAAACCCATCGTCACATCAACTTCGAAACGCTGATCTGTCTTCCTTTATTTTTATCTACAACCTGAACGTTTAGCGGTCTTTGATTCGTCGCGATATTTTTTCATAGCGGTTCCGAAGCGCAGTGCTCTAATCCAGCCGTAAAGCTTGGCACTGATTGGCACTGATTGGATTATCCGAGACCCGACGTCATTCTTTCAAGGTTGCTCCTTCTATTGACGATTTTGAGATCTTTTTTAATTCGGCCTGTTTAATTCGTCCTCTTTAAACGCTGTTCTCACGACCGGCAATTTTCGGCATTGAAAGTTATCCAGTCGAAACGGACTCTCGATGAATTATGTCCGTTAATTACTCGTTTCGTTCGATGGGCCCTTTTTTTGATTAGTGGCGAATTTAGTTAGCACCTGCGGCCCCCTCTCGTTGAAGAAATAAAAATAAATATGTTGGGACCAAGTGGTCGCCTCGTGGGATTGAACTTCACGACCAGGCTGACCTGAACAAATAACAGCACAATTATATACCTCTGTCCATTTGTATGTGTGTCCATCAAGAAAAAGAGGGGCAAATGGATGACGTAAAGAAAACTACAAAATTCGTGTCAAATGTATCCTTCTCTGATACCCGACTGGTACGAAGCAACTTTGTAGCAAAACAGAGAATGAGACCCAATGAAATCAGAGCCAAAGAGAGAGAAAGAAAAGGAAACATTTTCGAGCAAAAAAAGGAGCACGTCAAAAGCTGAAAGTTGGAGCTTTTTGCCTGGCACTCATGGCCATTCGGAGATGGCACAACCGCACCCATGAGAGCCAAAGTCCTCGGGTTCGCGCACCGTAAGAATGCCCATCGAGTACTTTACATTCTTCGCGAATCGTGTTTCTTCGTCGCGTAATTCGCGCACTGAAAATTACCTGCTCTAATTCCACTGTAATTACTCTTTTGCCTCGTTCCGCCGAGAAGAGAAGAGTGGAGGACGATGGTCCACCGCGAGTCGCGTTGTCACCAATCGTTTGCTCGAATTCCCCTGCGAACTGTCCCAATTAAATAACCCCTAGACCTAATTGAGACGTACGTATTTGCAAGAATTCGCAACCCAACCGCTTATTAACGAAAGATCCAAACGTATTTATAATTATTCTTCGTATACTTAATTACTCTCTTTTCGAGTCTCTCCATTCGTCTCGAGCTCCTCTTCTCTACCGTTCCTTTTCGTCTTTCCTGATGATCCAGAAGTCTCGCTAGAATCATGCGAGGCCGATGATTTCGTATGGCAACGATCAGCCGGCCCATGACGATCCATCATTCCCAGGATCAACGAAGTATACCTTTTACTATGGGACCGAAGATCCAAACTTGTTTTTCGCCAAGAAATGAGCGATGATCGAGCTCTAGACACCCGCACGATCGTTTCAACTGATTCCAACTGATAACCTATACTCGTTATCCTTTCACTCTTGTTTCTCCCATTTTTAATTGGATGTTGAATAAGTTCTCGCTGTTCCTTTTTTTCGCCATGATTAATGTATCATTGGTTACAAAATTTGTTTAAAAAATGCATATAACTCGAAGTATTGTTTATTTGAAGGAGTTCGACACGAATCTTGCGACCTCAAGATTTGTTTGTTTGGGTTTCCGAGTGCAGCCGAGTCTTCAGGCACGACCTCGAGGTTTGGGTTCGTTTGGGTTTGATCCCGATTATTCTACTGAAAACCGACTTTCCAGTCTAGCGAATAGAACTTTGTCAACGTGTTACCGTCCCAACCAAATAAACCCAAACAAACCCAAACAAGCTCCTCGTACGTAGTTCTGTCGAAAACCAGCGGGAATTTAATCAACCTTCTAATACTTATTTCCGGGACAATCCCTGCACAGCTCGCTTTATTTTTGCGGCAAAACGAAACTTTTTTTTCACGTGCGGATTTTGCCGCTCTCAGGACAGGCTGCTGCTGTCGAAAATTACACGTTTTGCTGATACGCTCGGTGAGGCAACCCCGAGCGCAGGACGAAACTCGTTGCCGGCGAAGACAAATTGGGGCGCGAGTCATGAGCTACGAGAGTTCGGTAATAATATAATTATACGAGCGCTCGGTCTCGAAGTCGTGGAGCTCCACCGCGGGAGGGATCGTTGAGAGCAATCCTCCTCTTCTGGGTCCGTACCACTTTGGAGTTTCGACTTCTTGCACTCGTGATAATCTGCATCCTCCCCTTGGCTAACTCGACGCAACGAGTAGACGAGGTCCACCGACGTATCCGCTTTCAAACGCGCGTGCATTTAACCCGTGATTTGTGGTCACGAGTCCTGGTCTAGAGACCTTTTTCGACCTAACAATTTGGCCATGATCGCCACTCGGTGCTTATTGGAGTCTCGGTAACGCCTGATTTACCGCGGTCGCGGCAATTCGTTTGTCTCGATACATCCAATCATCAATTATCCGACTGGTCACTACACTCATCAGACTCACTTCGCAGACCTCACATTTAGTTGGCTTTACATGGTTCTTGATTTTTAATGTACCTCAATGTGTTTGTTTGGGTTTGTTTGGGTTTGCACACCTCCGGCAATCAAGAAAATCGGCGTTTTCGATAAATTCTAATTTTCGCTAAATAATGCTTTGCTTGTTTGGGTTTGTTTTGCGTTTGTTTGGGTTTGCACACCTCCAGCAAGCAAAAAAATCAGCGTTCTCGAAAAATTCTAATTTTCGCTAAATAATGTTTTGGTTGATATTCTGCCGATCCGTTTTTTTGAATTTCTTAAAACCCAAAACAAGATACCGGAATTTGAAAAGCACACTCGGTTTTCAAAGTAATTATAGCCATTTATAGAAACATCAAAAAAAATCCGGAACGACCCAACAGAATCGGCCAGAATCTGTTAAGTCAAAATATATCGAAAAATTCATTGAAAATGTACAAATGTGTTGGCTTTATCATGCTGAAGATCCGAAAAATAACAATTTCGACAATCAATAGGTACACTTTTTCGGTGAAGCTTTCGAAAAAAAAGAAATAATAATTTACAATCTCGGATAATAAATTTTCTGGAAATAATGCTGGTGTACGAGAACGTTCTGTTTTTCCGCGTGTAACTTTTGAAATTGGGAGAACGGTTTCGCATTAACCACACGAAGGAGGAGATCAAATCGTAATATTTATATATACGGATTTCTTCTCGCAAGGAGTACTCGCGTTGCAAGGCAACGGCATTTGTACGGCGCAGATCTCATTGGCTAAAATGAGATTTCGAGAAATGTAATGAGCCCGCGAGAGATCCAATTGATATTATCTCGGGAAGGTTGAACACGCGAAAAAGGCAAGAATCTCGGAACCAGCCGGGATAATTCGACGAGAGGCGTTCCGAAGGCTAAAACTGGCGAAAAAAGTGTCTCTCGAGCTCCTCTTTCTCTCGGTCTTTATCACATTGTGGCCGAGAGCACCGTGTGTCCGTGAATCACTCGGATCTCTCTGCCTGCCACGCTCACGATAAGTCCAAGATCACGGTACTTCTGATCTTGTCCATTTAGCTCGTGCCGAAGCGGAGGCCATTCCTGGCCTTGCTTGCAGCATTCTAGAAGTCTTGATCTCCCCCTAGCCTCCTTTGATTGATCGCTTTTTCCTTTGTATTTGGCAGTTTTTATTTCATTTTATTTATGACTCCATTTAGGCTCGAAGCGAAGTACCCTTTTCTGCGATTCGTAAAAAATTATGTACTTAATAAAGAATCGATGTCACGATGCTATTTATTAGAAAAATTGAATGCTGGGTTAGTTTAAAATTGACATATTTCACGAAATCATCGAATTAATATGAATTGAATTACGTAATCGACTAATTAGTTTGAATGGAATTAATTAATCAACCAATTAGTTTACATTTCATTAATCAATCAAGTAATTAATATGAATTTGATGATGCAAGTGATTTTCTTAGGCTTCCATATCCAAAGCTAGCCAACTGAACGTTTTCAAATTATCATAAATTCTGGCTTTTGTGGATTGTGCCAAATAATAATAAATGCAAATAAACAAATTCCAAGGAAAACCTGAAGTTCTCTAAAAATTTGCTATTTTCGACGATTTTGTTCCAGCTACATATTGAAAATGGTAATTCCATCAATGACTTGCAAATTCTTGTTGATTACATTGCAAACTTTTCTGAATTACTTTTACAGCGGTATAGCACGAATTGCAAGAAACGAATGTCGCAAACCCATGAAGATGTCTCCACGCCGCAGCAAAACGGATACACAAGTTTGTGCGATAACCACGAAGTGGATAAGACGAATATGAGGCCGACAGTAGTACCCTCCATCCCTTTGAGTTTGCCTCTTTTTTCTTCCTCTCATTCTTTTCCCGTATGGTAACTTTTGCATGCAAAGCGGATCATTACATCGGCGTAAGAGCTATCCAAGAATGGCTTCGGCAGGCTGGCCCTACACGAGGCAATAAATACTTCAATCAGTGCCCTCTAAGGCGTCAGTTAGTACAGCAGTGCCGGGCTGAGAGAAAGAGAAAGATCGAGGTGGTGAGGGGAATCTGATTCTCGTTGTGGTCCATCGGACAGTCGAGCGGCTATTCCCAAAGACTTTTCGCTCGATTCTCGCTTTCGTCTGTTCTCTCTCTTTCTATCTTTTCCTCTCCCACGATCTTCGTTCTTCGCATCTTTCTACACGTCCCTCTCTCTCTCTCTCTCTCTCTCTTTCTCTCCTTTCACCGTGTGTTTCGCGGTAATGTATGTTTGCCCGGGGTGACAGCCACCTGCGCAGCTCGAATCTTCGTCCGAAGGCGCTTTAAGAGTCCTTCTCGTCCTACGCGTCTCGTCCTTCGTGAGCGTCTCGTTTCACCCTCTTCTCTGCCAGCTCAAGGGTCTCGTTTGCCCGGGGTGGTGGATTATTTTTTGTTTCGCATCGCGTTCAATCGGGGGTTGAAGAGAAGGGACCCTCATCGAAGACCGAGTCGAGATTGTGAAAAATGGTGGAAAATTTGAGAACTTGACCGGAATCGATGACGCCCGATGATATGATGATGATGATGATGATGATGATGATGATGATGATGATGATGATGATGATGATGATGATGATGATGGTGATGGTGATGGTGATGTTGATGTTGATGATGATGATGGTGATGATGATGATGAGGACGAATGATACCGCCTTTCAATGCTCTCGAGGAGGAATCGCGTGACCGCTGCGTTAAGGGTGCGTTCGTAGAATCGAACCATCGAATCTTCCACCTCGCACGTATACTTCGATAAATCATGTCAATTATAGAATGTTTATGATTCGCGAGTACAATCCGTTTTTGTATATACCGAGATAGAGAGAAAGAGCGAAGCGTGGTCCTGTAGGATTCGATGCTATCTGGACGGTTGCTTCGCGGTGGCGAAACTCATACGCAGCGTGAAGCTCTTTCGCGCGTCTACCCGAAGCGTCACACTTCCCTTCGCGGCAGTCTTCGGAGACAGAACACGCGGGGAAAGGTCGTTGTCAATGGCTTGATAATTGGGCGCACAGAAGCGAGAAACCCTTGACACCCTCCGTTCGCGCGAGGGACAGAATCAAAGAGAGTAGGAGAAAGATGGCGAGAGAGAGAGAGAGGAGAGGGAGGGTGAGAAACTGTAATCTCTCGGAGCTATATCACGTTTGGCTCGATTTCTCTCCTTCGAAGTTTCGCCGTTGAAACGGCAAACAGAAGGCCTTTCTCTCGTTCGGTCCTTCACGAGGAAGCCAAACGGAAACGGCTCGATCTCTGGAGCACCGTGAGCTTCTCAGCCACCGGGGCAACGCGTCCCTCAGTCAAGACCCCGCCGGGACAATAAATCTGGTTGTCGGTGCGCCCGGGTAATTGGGTTCACTCGCTCCGAGATCAATCTGATACTGTCTGGCCTCGTGTCCGTCTGTCCATCCGTTTGCCTCTGTCTTTCCCTCTCGCGCTTTTTCCCTCCTTCGTCTGTATATACGAACGACTTTACGTGAACGCGGTCTCATGGGTGCTCGTCCAACGGAGATTCTCTCTAATGCTACCTTCGAGTTCCTTCAATCGCCTCTTAGCATCCAAATCCCACGCGAACCTCTTCGAAATCCTACGAAAGAATGGAAAAACGCCCGGGGCTCGTTACACGCGCTGCACTTTGTTCGCTTGACTATTACACGCGGAGCAAGTGCCTTGCTCCTTCAAGAACGAAGGGAGATTTCAAGACTAAACGGTCGCATCCAATGAGGGATGCAACCGAACTCGAATTATCTTCCCGTTTATGGCTTCAAACCGTGAGCGACTGGTACGCCCTCGAACTAATTTGTCTCTCCCGTTACATCTCTGTCCACATCGAAACGCTACCCTGGAAGAACTTCCACTACTGGACTCGAAGAACGCCTCGTCGTTTCCTGTTTATCTCATTCGCCTTCTCAGCCTGATTGCCACGATCACAAACTTGTAAATAAATCCCGATAAGCCAACTTAAGACACCATTGTTTTGCCTCAAATTTCTATGAATGGGAGACCAATCTAGCTCGCGGTTTCTTTTCACTTCTGGAGATTCCAACTTTGCGTGGATATCCACCAGAGGGACCAGTCGATATCCGTTCTTCCAAATTCAAGGCGCACAGAGACCTGGCAGGTTTCTTCGAACGCCAAAGAATCGGCGGACCTCCGACGATAGCGCCTTGTTATACCGACTTACCGCCACGCCCGCGCCCGCGGTTTCATTCAAATCGAGCCCCAAGATCGTGTCGTATGCAAAACGTCGAATTTTGCAAAAGGCGAAAGAGCCTCCTCGCTGCCTTTTCTCTCTCACTCCCGAGTCTCGGTCGAGGGGCCTCGTTGAACGAACGAGGAAACAGCCACGCCGCGGTTCCCATCTCTCTTGCTTTTCCTCCATCTATACCTGTACAACCAACCCGAGGATTCGAACGGGCCGAAGACATTCGCAAAGACCTGCCGATCCTGTGGGAGTCACTTCGAGGCTGGCTATAAATCTGAATAATAAATGAGTCTCAACGGCCTCTAAGAAGTATCCGCCTCAGCGAGAAGACGCGCGCTTTTGCTGAGGGCTTTAAAGATGAATTTACGAGACTGCGGTCCACCCGAAGAGACATCGCCGGACGAACGAGAACGAAGCGATTGAGAGAAGGATGGTGAAATAGGCGGGGGACGGGCGGGGGGAGGGGGGCTGGCATAAGCAACATGCGTTTATGTATACGTGGCTACGTCTGGTCAAGTTTCTTTTTCTTTCTGTGTAAATGTATCCAAATACAGATAAGCCTAAAAAAATGGACTTGCTTGTTGTTCCACGTTGTCACGTGATGTCAAGTCAAAGTGTCAAATTTAAGACTTGAAAAATCATTGTTTCAATAAGGTGTATTTCGAAAAAGGAGCTGCTGTATTTCGAGCTGCCATTTGACGTATACCTTTGTTTCAATGACACGGAACTTTCCTGAAACGGATTTTTGGCCAAGTGCTGTAGTTTTCGAGATATTGATTTTCGATAGATCCTGAAGAGGTTGGCTCTGATTATACCGATAACATATTAATATTATCTATGTTACCTACATAGTTGCTGTAGGTACAGGGATCTTCGTCGCGTTTATGTTTGCGTTTATTTTGAGTTTCCGCTTATCGGCAGTTCATCCTTCCAATTTCTTGTCATCACGTCACTGACATTGGGGTCCGTTCTCGAAACAACTCGACGCGAGGATATCGCTATTTGAATAGTTATTACGGTTTGGAAATCGTTTTTTTCTGTATTTGACATTCGGACATGAACAGACGATTAGAGCAGAATAATCGGAGCTGCCAATCCACCCTCGATAAATTACTTGCCATCAGTTTCCGGTTTCCAAGCAACAAAGCAAAAAAAAGCTGCGTTTATCTGCTCGAGATAGTTTACGTTCGAACTATGGCAAAACAAGAACTATCGATATTTCCCATCAAGAGTAGCATTACCAATGACCAACGTAACACTCTCGACATTTCTTCCATTAGACCGGGATACCCTGGCGTTGGAACGTTGCGATTCCTCTCATTAATCGAGAGAAGGCCCACGCTCTTCACATTCGTTTGTCCAAACGAGCCCATCCTCCATCCCCTAACGCTCATTCCAAAGAGCCTTTTTTTCCTTGGTCTGGTGATCGAGGATTTCCCAACATTCTTAGAATACACGAGTGAGCGCGGTTTACATTGGAAATCGTTTGGAAAACTGCTCGTTCACGATCGCTCGGTTCAACTATTCCAAACATTTCGGAACCTTTCGTTACCCGTGTCGACAAAAAGAGAGAGAGATAGAGAAGGAGGGGTATGGAAGAAGAAAGTCAAAACGAGACAGAAAACTATCCCAGGAAAATTGGCTTGGAAACTCGAGGATAACTTCCATCGCACCTCCACAGAACTTGTTTGGGTTTGTTTGGGTTTACTGGTAGAAAAGTGTAAAAACACGATCGGTAACTATCCTAGAAAAATTGGCTAGAAAATTCGCGAATAACTTCCCCGTCCCACCTGCGCAGAACTTGTTCATCATAATGCTCGCACCCTGGTGACTGAATATATCTATGGAAGTTAGAAATTCATATTTATACCTGTGTGAGAAGCGACCCTCCCTAATGAATCTTGGGTTAGCCGCTATACGTGTATATGGAACGGTGTGAAATTTCGAGGATTTCGTAATTGGCCCATTCCGTTTCTTCTTATTCCCAGGTCGCCTCTTGGTCGGAACTTCCACGCTTGTTCTTATACATGTTCGATATAAATGCGTGCATGTGTGTGCGAGAGAGATCAGCTATAGATACACGTACGTTTCGGTTGGACCAGTTTTTGAGAGTGCCCGAGGGAATATTATCCGATCGTTTCGCATCACCTCGCCATTCCTCGTCCCATATAATTAATCGCTAATTAATCCGCCCTCCCTCCAGGGGCCGACGAAAGAGAAAAAAAACACAAGCTCAGGAATTTATAGCCCTCGCGCGATCAGCGAAAAAATGTGCGAAATTGCGTATTGATAGATAATCCAATATAGGAGTAGACAAAGTGGCGTCTTTTTCTGGCTGCCGAAACTACAATCTTCGAAAACTATAAAATTTACCGTCTACACGATTGTCTAATCAGGAATCGGTTTTCCTGTTATAATGATATGTTTCCTGATCAATTTTTGAACAAATTAATTGGAGCTGTGAAAGCCGAAGGAAAAAACGAAAATTTTGCTGCGACGAACTATAATGGACCAGTTAGACCCGTCGCAATCATTTCTCAATTTTTCAGAGAACTTTGACTATTTTTTTATATCCATACAGTAATACCGTAAATGTCCGTTGAAATCTATCTGTATGGATTTCTAACCCAAACATTAACCTAAAATGAACTCTATCCAAAGGGATACTTAACCCAAAAATTAACCTAAAATGAACTCTATCCAAAGGGATACTTAACCCAAAAATTAACCTAAAATGAACTCTATCCAAAGGGACACTTAACCCAAACATTAACCTAAAATGAAGTCTATCCAAAGCGATACTTAATCCAAAAATCAACCTACAATGCATCCGCGAAAAATTTAGTTCTGAGTTAGTTTGTTTTCGCTGAATTTTTCAGGTTCTCGAAACATCACAATGAGGCTTTACCAAACGTGACACAACTTCGTACAAAACGGAACACCCCCGAAGGTGATGTATTGAAAAAAGCAACAATCAATTTAAAAAAATCGTTTCGAAATATTCGTTTTGGCGACGGGTTGAAAAACCGTCAAGAAGTGTGCGCACGTTTGGCCGGTACGTCACGTTGATTCAAAAGACGCGTGTAGCTGTTCCTGCCACATGCGACTCCAGCGTTAATCTTCGCAGCGTCACAAGAAGGGCCAGCTCACCCATCACATACAGTAACGGCGAGAGAGAGAGAAAAAGAGATAGAAAGAAAAAGAAGAAGATGAAAAAAAGTTTTGTTTTTTGCCGCTTTGGCCTCCGGTTACCACGTAACTCACGTCACCACGATGTATGATTAGATCTCTCGTCCCTCTTTCATTTGTTCCGACCGTGTGCGTCACTCGATGATGCCACTTGGATCGTCAGATGTGGACCCATGAAAAGACCCGAGCGCAGACCCTTCCGTACGCAAAACAACGCAAAATGCGTCCCTTCGTCAATCAGGCCAGTACCACGGCAGTCTCAACACGATGACGTCACTAGTACCATTATACATGCCCCAGCAATGTCGTATTTATGTGGAGTCGGACAGGAGGTGGCGGGAGGGGGGGGGGGAGAAAAAGCGTGAATACCTGAGAGATATTTTCATTATGCCAAGCTCATGGTGGGTTTACACGCCTGGCATATACAAATTTGCGGAGGCTCGCACGTGTCGAGTATTCCGAGGACGTTGACGCAGAAAAATGGTCCGCCCTGAGCGGCTCTGCTGCATCTGTTGTGTCGCGCTCGGTTAACTATTTTTGCAAATGTAATATGCGCTGGGCCCGGCAAAACATCGCTGTAGATGGGTCGAGCGCAGAAAAACCATCTTTTTTGCGAAAAACTATTTTTTACCTCGTTAGAGGGAAAATATTGAAATATTATATTAAAAATGATCAATTGAAAATATCATATGAAAATATTACGTATGAATCCAGTACTAAACTAATAACTAATAATATGAATTCGTGCTGTTAAGATGAAAACGATAAGCACAGAAATTACGCGAGTGATTTATTTATTGATAATATTCAGAGATAAAAGAGTGATAAGAAAAAAATAATTACGTAGGTGTGGTGCCTTGATCAGTGTAGGTAACGTCAACGATTTTTTGCAAAGCTATAGAGAATATCGCGATGCTGGAAAATAAGGGCTGCAAGCGAACATTATCTCTGGCGATTCGCCCGCAAAAGAAAGATAGAGAGAGACAGGGAGAGAGAGAAATACTGTTCCGCTCTTCTGGAATCATTAACTCCGTCTTTCGCGTACTGATTCAAATAGCAATTCCTGAGTCCCCATGGAGGAGTCTTTCAAGACGAAGAGGGCCGTGGCTTCGCCTCATCAAAATACCGCCGGCAAACGACGTTGTTCTCAAATATTTCTTTTTCACTCTGTATCCCTCGCTCCTGATACAAAACATCGTGAATTAACTTTATACCGTGATGAAAAAACCTGACAAGGTCATTCGTATCCAACCGTGAGGTAAAAGCTCTCGCTTAAATACACGCGTGTCCGTGGCGCGAGCGAACCTTTACGAAATACTGGCTTCTTGCGTTCGCGCTGCAAAGCAAACGTTTAAGCTACTTTCTTCGTGTATACCTTTTATCTCCCTGGGACACATTTCCAATTTACGAATTCTTTGAATATCACGGATCTCCGGTATTCTTTGGATCAGCTGTGAATTTCCGAAGCACCACCACTCCTCCTCCCGCCCCCCACTTTCAATAGTTACTCGGAAATGCAACATCGATCTTAATTAACCAGCTCATAGAGCCAAATTGTAACGAACTCCGAGATAATGATTTTTCACTCGGCAATTAACGTATTCATGTACAAGCCCGAATACCTCCCGAGATCGCTCGTTTCCTTCGAGATAAAACGCGATCTCCTATTGGTTCTCTCCACTCCGAGAGAGAATTCTCCAGCCACTCGCCACGATCTTTTTCCTCGCTGAGGCGACTCGTGAGCTAGCCCTTCCGCCGAGAGATCCCTTGATGACTAGCAGACCAACCCCCCCCTGCCCCCTCCCTCACACTCTTTATCTCTCTCCTTTGCCTCAACCCTCTTTCTCTCTCTCACTTGCTCTACCACTCTCGCTCTCTCTCTCTCCTTAGGCTCTCCGGCTCTCGCTAATGGAGCAGGTAGTCACGCGTGGCACGCTCTCCACACGTGGATCACGCTCGTTCCATTCGCCTCGGCTTCGATCGGCCGATCTCGTCGAGCTTCGTGAACCGATGCCACCCACGTGTCTCTTTGGACGCGATCGTGCCGCATATTTTACTACGCGACGCCGTTCTCTATTTTGTTCTCTCGGTTTTTCACCCAAACAAACCCAAACAGATAAATAAATAAAAATGCCGCAAATACGGATATTGTTTTATATGGGACTGTCAAATACGATCGTGTACTCCTGGGTAACAACCAATGTGCTAGAGGTCCTGCTGTCCTAACGCACCAATAAATATCTCTCTCTCTCTCTCTCTCTCTGTCGATTATTAAGAACAAAGCGTCCAACGCTATGGCAGTTCATACGCATCGATGGAGATTCATTGATTTACAGTTTTCAGTGATTTATCGAAGGATTGAAGATTCATTGACTTACAGTTTTTGTCGCTGCAATCCTTTGATCCAGGATTACATCAACTACGGGTTTTAGTTCACGATAATATCCAACAAAGTGTCTATTTATCAATTTCGTGCGTTAAAAACAAACGTCTCCCTTTAATTTCTCACGCATCGATCATTCGCCACCCCGGCGCTTGCTCGACTGACGATCAGAGACTTCTCTCTTCCGGAATGCCCGAAAGCATATTGGGCGTCCCAGACCCATGGTTTTTATTCACTCGCCCTTTTTAATTTTTCAAGAATAATTAAGCGAAGGAGCAATTCTCATAGGACCAACCGTGACTCCTAATTGGCCAAGCCTATCCACTTCAACCTGCCAGTCTCGGTTATTTTCCATTTTTTAGTCCTCGCTAATGAGTCTGACACGAAGGTTGATCCTAGCTCCTCCGTCTTGTGAATCCACAAGGGATTTTGTGCCGGTCGTTCGCCGGTACTCCGAGATTCCCATACTCTCGTGGAACGAAAAAGCTTGCCTCGTGCGCCGGTATTAGAAACTGATTATAATAACACGTTGTCGGATCGTATCCTGGAGGAGTTACGATCTGCGATCTCATTAAAAAGATTCAACGATACGTGTGCGAATCGTTGGTTGGTAATTCGGATGAAAATTGCGAAAAAAGAACGAAGATTAAAAAGACATTTATCCCATCCACGTTATTTCCGCTGGGCTGGTTAATTCGAGCGATTAGAAGATTCAATGCAAAAAGTTCATCGCTCCAACGGACCTGGATTTCGACCAAAAACACGCTCGATCCTACCTTCGTAATTCTTCGAAAATTATGAAAAGCAAAATGGTGAAGTTGGGGGGGGGGGGGGGGAGAGGGGAAGAAGACGAAGAACAGTACGATCCGGCTTCGGGGTGGTTCTACTCTTCTCGGTTTAGATCGTAAAATTGAGCTAACGAGAAACGCACCTCCGCGAGGATTGCACGAGGATTCGTTCAAGCGTGCGGTGTGCACTTCGCTCGCTCATCGAGCGCTATAAAACCGGCGGTAGAAGTGCGGGTAATCGCGCCCCTTGCGTTCTACAAAATATCCATTATTACACGCTCAACGCTCGACCACACAGGCAGCGGCTTGGGTGGTTCCGAAAAACTTTGAAATCGCGCCTTCATCGGAGGTAGAGTGCGAAACACCAAGACGGAACAACCGAAAAACAACTTTGGTCTCTCTCGTACAAATTTGTCGACCGAAAACCCGTCTCCACCTGTTTATACCTTCCACTCGGTAAAGTGATTTTTTTTGTTTTGGTTTTCGAGCCAAATCGTTCACGCTCGTTTCGCGAATATCGCTGATGGTACGAGTACCTTTTAATAGCCCAAGATTGAACGTTCGTGACAAGAAAGAAAAAAGGGTCATCCGTTCGGGCTGGCTTGAGTGTTACGGTGCGTCTGTCGCAGATGTTGGATTATTTCCCTCGTCTCATTTTTATACACGTACCTTTCGCTCCCAACGAAAATTTTCGAATCAACGAAACCACCCGGTTTCAAAAACCCGTCCCCACTAGAGCTCACGTGGCAGTCTTACTTTCGGAGATTCCCTCACGTGTCGAACTCCTGCTGAACCGGATGTTGGAATTATCGTCCGGACTTCGAGAATGAAAACACACCCTTCTGTTATTCCATTTAACTGTCAAGCGATCGTAAATTTACAGTTTCTTTCATTTTTACACGCACACGTAACGGAGCCCGACAAAGTTGGAAGATCGTCGTTATAATCGGACTATTTTGTTTATTCTCAAACTTAAGGATATAGAAAATATTGAAATGGTCTCAGAAATGACATTTTGAACTTATTTACAACTTAGAACTTGATTATTTTAATGTCCGTTAAAAGTTAGTCATTTTGAGACATTACAGTTGAAAATTATGTACACGTGACTAGTACTAATTATGTGAACGATGATATTTTCATAATTCCCGGTTGATCAATGGAAGCACATTTGGATAGAAGTTATTTCAAGGGTCGTCCTTGAAATAATGGAACATCCTGATTTTCCAATTTGAAATCCAAAGGCGGATACAGTATTACAAAGTTGTACGGTTGTTCAGGAATAACAGTAAATCCTACGAGAATGAGGAACTCTCTCTTTTTCAAAACCAAATAGATCGTCTCATACATAAAAAACGTTCGAAAGAACCGTTCTTTTTTTCTCCATCTCATGGGATATTACGAGGAACATCAATCGAATAATAAATAAAAAAAAAAGGGTCCAACGGCTGTAACTAACCACAAGTTCCGGAGAGCATATTGCGGGCGGAAGGAGATTATGATTCTTCGAAGAGAATACAGTTAGGTGTCGGGGAAACCTTTGCGAGCGTATATATGGAACAGCAAAAAGAAAAGAACGAAAAAAAATGTCGAAAATGAAGAACTTTCGCTCGTTCGATAATAAGCGAGCGTTTGTTTCGCGTGAACTGTAAATTCGGTCGAATTAAGATCACCACGAATGTGGGGTAGTTTTCGAGAAAGGACGTAAAAATTTAACGAATTACTATCCTAAATGACGGGTCGCGGGAAGAATTCGAGTGAAACACAGGTTTCGCAATGGGGTCCATCCTGCACCTTAGGGAACCGGCTGTACCGGAAATCGCACTTGAAAAAGAACCAAAGGGACCAATATTTGATCCTGCTGTGAGGTACGTTTCGGAAAAATCTGAAAAAATCGAGAACCCGGCGATCCGTCGACAGCTATTCAATTGACAGCAGCTGTCAGTTATGCGGTTTCCCATAATTGATTAAAAAGATACCATCAACAATTTGACGAAACGAATAATAAACTTGGTCAACCAATTACAGAAATCTGTTTTTACGACTGCGAATATGCAAAAGGAACGCTCGATAAGCAGGAAAGTCAAAGTCGACTAATTTCCTTCCTGATCGACCGTAGTCTATAGAACAATATTCTCATTGAATACTGCAACGTTATACCGAAATCCGAGATAACTCGAATCGACAGTCGATAAAGTAAAAAATGATGCGAACCCTGGTTGGTAAGACTACGTCTGAACTTGCATCTTTGGATCTGCTCAAAAATAAATGTAACTGAGGAATTAGGAATTAATTTTATTTTTTATATACAATTCGTCCCTCTACTAAAAGGTTTCTATCCGAAATCATTATAACTCGATCACTAAATACCAAAATTCATAGAGAAACTGTTAAAGATTGATTGTTGAATAATAATTTGGACAAGGCGAAATACTTTTCAATTTAATAATTGCATCTGCAGGAACATAAATTACGCTTAAGGAGGCAAAAAATACTACTAGAATTTGTGTAGTCATTCAGTAATAAATAAATTTTGTAATTTTTCATTTCTAACCTTCTTCATTCAGGATAGCCATTGCTGGGCAATCATGGGTGTTTGACATTCGGCCAAGTCGCGACACTGTTGCCGAAAATCGTCGCTGCGAGTTTACCACGTGTATGATATAATCACGACGAAATATGTATTATGACTTTGCAAATAACTGTTATAATGTATTTTCTGATATTTATAAAAAAAAAAACTATCAACTATCAATTAACACATTAATGTTCATTGCTTTTCGGATTTTTTACTTTTGATGTTTAAAGGAATTACGCCCCAGGCCACCTCGAAATTTTAAAATCAAATTTTTCCAAAAATATTCAACCGATTAGGATGGAATTTATTGTGTGTATTCCGGACGCTTGCTCGAAAAGGAACATGCTCGGAATTTTCCCAAATTTTGAACAAAATTGTATGGATTGTGGTTACCATGGGAGAGAATTTCAACCTGCAATCCATTGTATTGCACTTTCACAATCTTCCCGAGCATAAGTCTCTGAAGCGGTGAAAAGTGCACATTTTCAGCTCTTCTTCATATATTTTGTTTAAAAAAATGGTGGAGGAATTGGATTTTGAAATTTTTCCCATCAATGTGACACAAATGAACCTCCATCGCATAAAAGAAGCTCACTCTACGACCTTTTGAAATATCGTGATTTTTGAGATTCTGGAAAAGCGGCCCGGAAGATCGAAAAATTTTTTTTTCCTTTTTTAAACTCTTAAAAGCGTGTATTTGATCGGAAATTTTTCGCAGATTACGAATATGCCCGAGTTTTTGCTGGAAGTACAAAATAAGACTAGGAAAATGCAAAAAATCGTTTCAAGAATATTTTTTCGACATTTTTCGTCTAAATTTTGAGTTTTCGGTAAAATTAGTGGTATATTCGTGTTCAGGGGATCAAGTTACATGGAAATGGACCTATAAAAAAAATATTAAAAATCAAAAAATTTTTTCGGTTTTTAGGCGATATAAGTTTTTTCACTAAATGATCGATAACTTTTTTTCCTTTAGGATTTGGCACTCCACTTTGCGCTTATTTTCTTCTGTATGATTTTTTCTTCAAAATGCTTTTTTAATCGTTAGAATCCGATGATTTTTCGATTTTTGGCAGAATTTTAAAGTTGGACCATGGATTTTTGCAAATTTTTCCATACATACCCCTTTGGCTCTTTTTTTGCGATTTTTCAAGTGAACTTTCCGGGAAAACTATTAGAGATATCGATACAAATCCAACGCCATTATTTAAGTTAGGCAAAAACCTTTTCCTAACCCTCCCAATGAATGTCCATAGCATATAAGGAGCTCACCCTACGACCTTTTGAAATTCCGTGATTTTCAAGATTCTGGCAAAGTGGCCGGGGGAAGA
>JAPYZI010000928.1:0-38953 GCA_030523105.1 Ophioninae sp. A BG-2022a
ATGGTCCAACTTTGAAATTCTGCCAAAAATCGAAAAATCATCGGATTTTAATGATTAAAAAAGCATTTTGAAGAGAAAATCATAACGAAGAGATTGAGAGCAAAATAGAGTGCCAAATCTCAAAGGAAAAAAAGTTATCCAAGATTTAGTGAACAAACTTTTTTCCCCCAAAAATTTAAAAAAATTTTGGATTTTTAATATTTTTTTCATTGGTCCATTTTGATGTAACTTTGTTCCCTGAACACGAATATACCATTAATTTTCCCCAAAACCCAAAATTTCCATGATAAAATTGTAAAAAACTTCTAAAATCACGATTTTTTTTGCTGTGTGCGGAGCTTTCGACGAAAATTCGTTGAGATTCGTAGTCAGCTGAAAATTTTCGATTGAATAGACCCTTTCAATACTTTTGAAACTGAAAAAAAAAAATTTCGACAACCCCGGCCACTTTTCCGGCATCTCACATACGCCCACGACAAATTCACGTGCGCGCCATCCGTCGGTAGTTTCTCGCAGCGCAAAACTCCAAAACTATCATTACCGACGTAACGAGGTGCTGCGTCGAAAGTTTCCAGCGTGTTCGTCATTCCCTTAAGTTAACAAATGATGTAATGAAGAGCTATTGACTTGCAGTTTGTCCATTGTTTCAAAGCCGGCTTCAACTGTCTGCTCTTAGTTTAACCCTCGAAAGTTCGCGATCACATCGGAATCATGACGGCAAAAATATGAGAACAAAACTTTTGGTATGTGAACAATGTCGGAAGAGTGGAAAACAAAAAATGTGCAAAATAGATCAAGCAGTATCGAAAAAAAGAATGAGAAACACGCTAATCAAACGCCTCGTAACAAAAATCGTCGATTCACGAGAACGAGTGACAATTTCGAAAAAACGAGTCCTGTCAACGCAAGAGATGTTTTACCGTCCGCAGAAAATTCATTCGGTAACATGTCGAGCAATAAGAATAGGGATTTATGGCTTTTTATGATTTAGAACAATTATTTTCGTGGAATAAAAATCTATATACAACTTTTTAAACTTTCACAGTAGCATTGTTTTACTATAAACCCAAATTACCTATTTTTCCCAAGCCCGAAACCGGAAAATGTTTTCCGCATTTACAGGAAGGCACAGAGAAACTGAGCAGATATAAAAAGTTAGATTCTGGTTAATACGAATAATAATAAGCGGTTATGTTAATTAAGTAAGCATTAATAAAGTCAATCAAGTAATTAATAATAAGCGGCTAAATTAATTAAGATAATGAAGTAAGCGGTTAATGAAATTATTCAACATATTTGTTGATTAATTTCATCAACCCCTTACTCGCCACTATCCATCAATTATCGTTGAAGATGACTCGGAGGTTAAAGTTGTACCTACGTTACAAAGTACGAATTATTATTTTCAGTAAAACACGGTAGCGCCAGTACGGCAAAATCGAATATCGATTTATCGAGCACAGATAAGAATGATTATCGCAGCGAAAGTCTCGGTGATTTCAATCAAGTAAATCAAAATTCGAATGAATTTCCATTCCGATATAAATGGAAGAATAACAGAAGACTGTATAGCCAACAATGATTTTTCAGGTACAAGATAAATCATGCGGACACAAGATCGATCTAAATCATCGAATTGTTGCGACTCGTTACAATAGCAACAACGACTGTTCATACAAGATAAACCAAGCCTTAGCACTCATAATGAAAGAGATAAAAAAGGTTAATTACATATTTACATATAATGTATAAAGCCGGAAGTGCAGTAGAAGTGTAAGAAGATATGATTCGAATCAAGATTCAGCGAAATCACTGATAATGTTTTTTGAAATATATAATATTTGAGTTTGTTTGGATTTAACTTTTTTAAATCTTCAACGGGGACCAGGACCCTCATCATGGCACCATCGACAGCGGAACTCCGCCACAACGATCCAAGCCACATTGCTCTGAGCGTGCATGAGTACGCGGCAAAGCAGAACTCAGCCGTGATGAGAACTCTTGGCCAGGTCCCCGTTGAAGCTTTCCAGAAGGCAAATTATGCATGACCCAGCCATTGAACTACTTCAAAGATATTAAGTGTCTGTAACAATATCGACAATAAAAATGTTTAGAAAAATTGCAGTACTTTCTGGACACACCTTGAATGTATATGCAGACCTACAATGAATAATGTTCCATTGGAATTGTATAAACTTTTCGGTCGAAGAATCCAGGTAGACACATTGATAAACGTCCTATCAACGGAAGAAGCGTTTTCCTGTACTCCTAGTCCGGATGACCGAAAAGAATTTGCAAAATCGATTCAAAAGAATTCATCGGTTTGTCGTACGATAATAGAAGAATTAAAACATCAACGTATCGAGATTGACAAGATGATGAAAACATCGAAAAAATTCACTGAAAACATTGCCCAATTGGAGAGGACCCTGAATGATCAGGAAAAAAAAGTACACCGAATAACAATTACGTACACCTAAACATGGCGAACTTTTGTTAAAAGCCTTTTTTTTTTAAATTGCTTTTCCGTTTTTTCACTTCTAGGTCCTTTTTCCTTGCTTCAGATAAAAAACGCAAAGGCAGTTATAGAATCGGTCGAGGAGAGCCTTAAAAGTGTCAAAATGTACGTGACCGAACGTCACGAGAATTTTCTTACCGAAATGAAAAGGAGGCATGCTCGAACGGAAATGCGAGAAGAAATCTTGAATACGTTCGTCAATTGGATTTCATCGTTAGACGCGAAACGTCGTGAGGAGAGACAAAATTTTGACTTGTACATTGAAGAAGCCATCGCAGAAAGAAACGAGGACAGAAAATTGCTTACGTTAGCGGTGAAACAGCTTCAAGAAATCAGAGAAATCGACGCTTTGATCAATGGACAAGCTTTGACGAATGCACACCGTACGGCGTTCGAAGATCAAAACGTTGAATAATTTCTTCCCATTATTGCACATCTTCCGACATATCTTGCAATAAATAGTCTTATACTCATCAAAAATTCAATGTACGCTCAAAACTACACCAAACAGAATAGAATCGGTAAGGAGAGTTTGCGCGGGCTACTGCTACCTATTGCTCGGCAACATTCGCACTAGTGTCCGAAGGGTCTCGGTGGGCCTTGAGTATGAGTACGCATGCGTACATGGTATATTTCGGTGATGAGCGCAATAACGGAATTTACGAGAACTGATTTCCGAACATGGCGTGCAAGCTTTACGATAAATCGCAAACAAGTATCTACAATGTGTAATTCCCACGAAGCTGTTGAAATATGTGATGGATCAGACAATTGAGATGCCAAAACGTGTATTTTAAATATCTCTACGCGGCTCTTCACCTCTTTAAGTCGTAATATTAGCCAAACTTTTTATGCTTCATCATTCGACTTGCACATTGGTGATACAATCTCCTTTCTTTTTCCACGCAAAACATTTGATGAGAACAGTGCGCTTCGTTCATTAATTTGACATTGATCAAATTGTATTCAATTGCCCTTAAAACGAAACCTAAAATAGAGTGGAACAAAGTACACACAAAGCAAGAAACGTCAAAGGTTTGGCTATGCAGTTATTATCTCACTTTTATTATTACGAACACAAAACCAAACTCATTACAGTACAGATTTTTGAAATATATGAAACAAAAAAGGCTTCAATATGAATCGCACATATTTCGACCGTTTCTTTGTTTTCGCTTCATCTCCTTTTTTTTTAAGTTGATTGGTCCATTGGAAGACGTGACATGATTATATAAACCGTGATACATATGCGAATTTTCGTCGAGCCTGGAATATTGTGCGATATATATTCTTCTCTTTTTCAGCTATATTAGATCTATGCACATTTATCTCATAGTAACGAGAGATCGTAAATAGGAGCTAAAAGTGCATTTACCATAGTGCGACTAGCATCAAAAGTGGTAATTGCGGATGGTAGAGATAGTAACTCTCCATCTTTTTCTTTTTCGTCTCAACGTTGACTATGGAAAACGTTAGATCTCATATAGGAATTCAGTTAGTCAGGTAAATCGATCTATATTATTTCATCCTACGATATCTCTATAGTTCGAATGTATACATAATATATTACGTTCTATTCATAAATAGGACTTTTTGCTATAGGATCGTTATAACTTTCTGTCTGTTAAAATTTCTTTTCTCAGTAGCGCAACTATGCAACAATTTGTTTTTTTTTTATATCTTATTTTTGTTACCCTTCATTGCGTAATATTCTAAATTCGGAATGACAAGTATTGTTCAGTTTTGATGCATAATTCGCGTTAATAGAAGACCTATGAAAGTGGAAGCTCGAAGAAGAAGAAGATAAATAAATAAATAAATACAGCGAAGCAAAAGCACGCTCGGAGAGTGACCGTTAAGAATCAAAGGGAAGGAATGAATGAGCCAGCCAGCGGCTATCGTAAACCTAATAGTTGCGTGACTAGCGCGTCTTAGTACAAACAAATATAACTCGACGAGCACCTCAACATCAGAATTCAAACGATAAAGCATAGAAACCAATCACGTTACGCCCTAGCTTCACACCAAAAACTTAATAATCCTCTCCCCCATTGAAATATCCGGTTTATGAAATGCATATGATGGCTAATCGTGGTAATAAGAACTTTAAAAGAATCTTCAAGTTTATCGATCTACGTATACGTTCAATATCGTGGCTCCATCGTCCGCTTTAAAGACGACTCGTCCTCGATGTTTTAAAAATGTTTGTTTTTCTTTTAATCCTATACGTGTATCACGCGTCCCTAGACTACCCTGTGCTTCGGATAGTATTATCGTGAAAAGTCCACGAAAAACTGTACTTTTAAAAAGAAAAAGAAATTCCCAGTATGAAAAGACTGAAAACCGTCGTTTCGATATTATTGCGAAGTCAGATAGAAATACGAGATATGGCAGTTAAACGTTTCTGAAATTTTTTTCAGCACGAAGGATACGGATATCGTCGTCATCACGATTGTGAAAAAAAGAGAATACTCTGTGGTCGCCTATCTTTTCAACGTCGCGAGCGATATTCCTTTTTCTTCATTAATTAGCGTTCGCGACTTGCATTGCGAATGCGTCATTAATTTCAGTGTCGTAAACATTAAAATATGATTTACCACAACGGTTTATCGATCGTCATCGATTATATCCCTAATATACTTTCTGCTTGATTTACCAATGGCTCTGTCTAGACTTTCTCCTTGATTTTTCTTCAACGGATACTACGTAACGATTCTATTGAGAAAAATCTTTGATTAAACTCGTCTTATTTGTCGAACATTCCCAGTATTCGATATTCGAATTATTGTTTCGGTTTTCTATCTTCTGTACTTCTCTTTAGCTTTTGATCATGTTTAAACGTTCGTTGGTGGATCCATAGCACAAATAATGGATTTGACGACACTGGCCGCTGCCAACGAGGCATAAGGCTGCCATTCCTTGACACGCGAACCGTCTTTGTAATCGGAAATTCCTCGAACAACCGCAAAACTGTCCCGACAATTTCCAAGTATGCTCTCAACGACCGCATCCATCTCAGCGTCAAAGGCGAGGGCGCCGAAGCGCGTAGCAAATTTTTGTCTCAGCTGATCGTCCCTCGCGATATGTCGACCCGAAGCCACGGATCCCAAATGAATTCGCGGACAACCGTCCAGCCTGCCGATCATAAACATTTTTTTTTCTTTTAAATCTCAACTCTGCCCTACTTTATTTCGTGTCAAAGGCGTACCAATCTTTCTTTGTACTTGCACAGAATATTTATCGCAAGATTTCTGTTTCGCACTTGCACAATTGATGTTTGGCATTATCCAGCAACGTTTTAGTATTTTTATTATAATTCCGGAATACTAATATTTCTAATAAAACTTTAATAGTAGACACGATGACTCGCGATTATAATTAATACGTATAATCTTTATATCTTGTGGCAAATAATTGCTTTACGTTAAGAATAAATCTCATATAAAGCCTCGAGTAAAATTATCGTACACCCTTTAATTTCCTTCCTTTCTAGTTAGCCGCAACGATTACAATCCATCCAAACAAATTTTGGCACACTGTGAAATTTCAAACGGAGCAGATGTTTTTTATTCCGTTTTCAGATTTTGTGGGAAATGATATATGTACCTTTTATTCGTGGAGTCTTCCGGAGCTGAGGGATGAGTAACTTCAATCACATCTCTCTCCCCGATCGCCATGTATAATTTATCGGATTCAGGTGGTGGGGGTTTGAAATCGTGTTCCGATTGAAGGCTCTTGAGATTGTCCAAACCCTCGGTCAAGTATGTTTGCCATGGCGGAGACGAATCTTGTTCAGCCTGGAAAATCCAAAAATAGAAAATTCAATATCTTTACTATTAAGTACAAACGAAAATTTCATTGAAAATGTTATTTAAAAAAAAACTGTTTTAGTTATCACTCAATGCATATAAAAAAATTCTTGAAAATTTGAGGAACGTTAAGTTGACCGTGGAAAATTTACATTTGTAAAGCCAAACATGTCCGACATAACCTAGAATTGTAAATCTACGATTCTCCCATTTTATTACGATATTTTTGCACGATTTATCCAGCAATACCTAATGAGACAAAAATGAAGAATTCAAGTACCTGCTCTTTCAAGTTCCCCGCGATTTCTTGCAGTCCGAGATTAGCCGGGCAATACTCTTTAGTCTCGAAGTGGTAGTTTCCAGATTCGTTCAATTTGGCGCTTTCGCAGTAAACGTAAACGTACTTCTTCGTCATTTTGGCCGGATGTGAAACGACCACGTCACCGAGTCTTACGTGCTTGTTATAATCAGTGTAATGGGGTACACCACCTCCAACACCGACCAAAAATACATAATCAACTTTCTGGAAAGTTCCTAAGAGACGGGTGGTTGTATTTCCGGCTGCCGTCATCGCTTCTCTCGTGTGCCCCACCGTTGGCAGTTTCGTACACACTATACGATGAGCACCGATGTTACCGAGCGTGTACACGTTCGATTCGCCTGGAACAATCATTAGACTTTTAGGAAAAAAAACGAGGCAACTCGAAATTATTTTTTTCCAATGGTAAATCCAGTTTCCACAAATTGGTCGATAACATAGCTTCAGATATGAACATTCTTTTATGGAAGGACACAAAATTATTGTGAATATGAATCAAAATTGAGATTTCATTGAGATCTCAATTTCGAGATGTGATTTCGAAAAAAATTGTGCTCAGAAGAAAAAGACCTAACGCTATTTTCGAGTATTCGAGGAAAAATATGTTTGTGAAGTTGCGAAGCCTTTTGTGCAAACCGTGTCTTTTTCATAATAACGATACTTTTATGGAAAAATCGCGTATCGCTGATCCTGCACCAAAACCCTTATAAAACAAAACGCGATGAATGACGCAATGGACAAATGTACAAAGGACAACACAAACATTGCGATGATGAACAATGAATAACAGACTGAAAAAAGAAACCTGTCGTACGATCATGTAACGGCACGGTAGCTTTTATTTACAGTTCAATTGTATCACCAATCCTGCATTTATACGTGTATTGTAATATGCGAGTGATTGGCAAGCTTCCAAGTGATTTTCAACGGCATCATAGCATAAATGACTATTTTCCAAGCTACTTTACCAAATCGGCAAATGACTCGTGGAATTCCGTCGATAGCGTCAGGAGAACTCGCGGTACCTAAATATTTTTCATGCGTAATCAACAGGAAATTGTAATCCATCGTCATTGCTCAATTATTGCCAATCGAACAAACATCATCGGATCTATCATTGCGTCGATTGCTCTCATGGAACTTATGATCTTTATACTCATTCTTCAACTTGAATTTGAGATAAAAAATGTTTTTTTTTAATTCTTGAAATGAACCGAATCGAAACAACTATGGTGAAACATCTGATTGTCCTTTTTGGTCCACTGATCCCCCCAATGTCGATTTACTGTTTCATCGTTTCCATTTTCTGTCAAAACTTTGTCATCCCAATAATTATATTAATAGAAGATACGATTCCGTCTATAGGGAAACGTATGATAGGTGTAAAAACTCTGTATTCGCTAATTCTTTTCAACGAAGTTGATTTCTACGTTGACATCTACGAACAGTTAATATGAAAGTTACGAGACAGTTAAAGAAAGAAACCCAAACATGTGAAATTGTTAGCACATTTATTGTCAATATCAACTTTTCCGTGCATTCATCTTTTGAAATATTCACCTTGAGCATGCTTAGTTCATTAGCGAATGAGTATTAAACTTTACAATTGCAAATTTCAATAATTAATGAAAAGTATATCGGAGGAAAGTAATCGAAACGTAAAAAACAAAAAATAAGCATTTTTAAAAAACTTCTCTACATCCTCAATATTTCGCGTGAAGAGTTGATCAATTGTTGATTATTTCCAATCAGATAATCACATTATTATAATAAAATAACTTTTCATTTTGTAAAAAAAACGTTTACTGTACAAAGTAAATGTTTAAAAATCCACGTAAACTCACCGACGGTCGTGTAACGAACGAAAGTCTCCTTGTTCTCGATCATCGAATCGACCGCGAGTTTCTCGCAGTATTGAGCAGTTATTATTGCTATGGTAGGTTGTTTCGAACTCGCCATCGTTGGCATCTGTTTCACCACCTGCACAGATTCATTGCGTTAAGCATTCGTTAGAAAAAAAAAACAATTATGGATTATCGATCGTTTCGACGTTTCGAAAAATATATGGGATACCCAATGACTCGTGGGATTCGAATATCGTACCTGAATCTGCGTATCTTGATGAGCAACTCTGGTAAAAGCACCGTGTTCCATTGCCTTTACGACTCCCTTATCCTGTAGTACTTTTATTACCGCCGTTACCGCCGAGGCTGGCCAGTTGTATTGTCTACGAAAGAAAACGTGCTGTTAATCGCATTTTTTAACGTACAATCTTAGATAAATCGTATTATGAAATTAATTATGTCAATTGTAAAGTTAATCATTGAACTTACTTGACCATATCTTCGATTGTTACTGGATTCGGATAAGCAGACTCAATGAGCTCTAGCACTTTTTCCATGGTAAGTTCGACCATTTGCCCCATAATCGTTTCATCCGTGGATACTAAGGAAGAAAATAGATTCAATTGAACAATAACGTTTTTAAACAATTTAAGATACATCGTTCGCGCGCTCAGTTTTCGCGATTATACAGGTGACGTCGTATAGGAAAATAAAAACATCGATTATCCGGCGAATCATTGACGATAACGAACAGTTGAATTAAAATATTTTTTTCCTCGTGTTCTTAAACTAGTTTTCAATTTTACGGGTTGGAAATTCATACGAGAACATTAAAAACGAACGTACGTTATTTAAAATTAAGGTCAACGATGTTGAAACCGAAAACAAAACTGCTCAGAAGAAAAAGCTCAGAGTTGAAATTTATCGATCGTTACATCTTAGAAGAGTCCAAATACTTTAATATGGAATCTTGTTGAGTCAATATCGTTATGACTACCGGAACTACCTAGGAATATATAAAGTATAGACATAAAGCAGATGGAAAGTATCGAAGCAAAGCTGCGCATTAATACGGGTGGAGAGAATATGGATGTTATAAAGAACATCAATGAATGGGGTATAAAATTAATACGAAATACTTCACAATATAATACGAAACAATAAATTTCGAAATAGTCGCTCTAATAACCGAACAGAAGTAATCGAATAATTCGCAATGGTAAAACGTCGAGAGATCAATTGTAAGCCAATAAAAGCCACCAGCCCCGTTTCGCTGTTTGATACGGACAAAAGGCCATTGTAATGGACTGAGAGCTAATGACGTCACACGCGTATATGTATTAGCATTGATTGATGCGGTCGTGGAGCGGTAAATAAAAATAGTATCAATTGAACGCGGGTCATTGAACGACCGGCGGACATGTACTTACGCGGCCGTAATGGAAGACTCACGGGATCCTCCAACTGCGTCAGTTCAACTTCCAACTTTTGAATCGTCGTAAATTTGTGCTGCATCAGCTTCATTATTTTTGTTATAAAGCCTACGTAATCTGAAACATGGAGAGTCGGTGAAACCATGATACGGATGTTGAAACGAAAAAAAATTCTGTTTAATAAGTAATAACAGTAAAATTGGAAAGAAAACGTGATCGTGAAGAAGTATATTTATTCCTCTATAACATTCTTTGGTCCTGATCTTGGTTTTTTTTATTTGTGAACAGAATTTCTTGAGCGTTTATCAAAATTTGCGTATATCAAAATTTGCGATTTATCACTATCACTGTCTATTAGGATGATGCAATGTTCCACATCCCACGATAATTACAAACGACAAATGTCTGCTCGCAAATGCAAGCCACATAGCTGAGAAAATGAGGTTTTTTTTCCTATTCCTGGATCGGTTCCTCCTACCTCTGGGAAATTCTTGGGGTGTAACCAATTCCCGGAAGAATTCTTGCGCGACGCTAGGCTGTTCTGCCTCCGGAAGGTTCTTCATGAACCAAAACTGAAGAGTTCTGGATTCCTGTGTGTGCTTTCCAGTTTGGGCGCTGACTAAGAAAACACGAAACTGAAGACATAGATGAGCCGGCTGATGCACTCCATTGGTAACTAAAAATACGACATAACTTTTTTCTGAAAAACTTACAGTCGTGGAACAGTGAAAAATTTTCAAGTAATAAGTTAAACGGAGTCTTACCAGCTACAGCCTGTTTGTTTATAACTATTCCTTTGTGATTACCACCGGCTACATGCACGTTGGATTCATCTTTGTTTTGGGCAGGCGAATTCAATGTCTGCCTCTCGATTATCAGAGTAGTAGATTTGCTGGATTTGGATTTCGCTGACATCACGATGTAATCTGTGTTCGAATAAATACCAATAAATAATTGCAAAAGACCATTGACAATCGTGCGAAATATTAGACCATTAGTTAACAAAAAGCAAAATTGTAGTTATACATTTAGGACCATGTTGGGTATTCAATGGAAAGCAGTGCCAACAACAGTGATAATTGCGATAATAATAAGAATAGTAATGCGAAAACGTGCTTAAGTATGAGTCATATTTTTATGAAACGGTGACGATTTCTTCGATCACGTCAGTCGATATTATTGAAAGTTTATTGCACTATGCATACGTATATATGTGTGTCTATTTACGTATCGTACGCAATATCTCGGATACGCGGAGATAAAAAAAAGTATATTTAAATGCATTTCAATAATAATATTGAAGACTCACCAGTCTTTTGATCATCCATCTTGATTGTCGGAATTATCCCTATCAGATAAATGTCAACAATTGATGAGCGCAGTTCAATGGACCACGGTGAAGCTACGAGGGTTCTTTTTTTTCTATGAACGTGACAGCCTACGAAACGCCCAAGAACGCTCAGTAACTTGCGCAGACTGAAGCGGAATGAGAAACACGAGGAATAACGAATGCCGAACACTGGCGCACTGACAGATGTATGTAAGTAGGGTGCGCGCCAGTCAATTCTCCCGCAACCAGCCCCCGTATCACTGGGTACTATTTGTATCGCGATAAAAGGTTGCGTTTTATATGAGTTTTTTCGTACCACTATTGGCCGCTTCTTGGCGCTGGTCGTTGTCTGCTCGGCGTCTTATACGCAAGCGCGTTGTATATAGTAGCCGAGTAAACGGACATCGGCGCCACACGGTGGTAGCGATTGGAACCGAAAACGATAGGCATTATGCGAACGATGTAAGCTGAGTGTGACAGGGGGCTGCTCGCAACCCTTCGCGTGGAGGTAGCGCCGGCGGCGAATCCCTTTATGAAAGGCAAAATAAGGGTGGGGGTTGGCACCCCTGTCCGTCGAAGTGGTGGAACATCCACCCCTATCTGGCGTTCACCATAGTGTATTCTTCGCTTTGTAGGGTTGATCGAATAATCAACTACAAATAAACAAAACAGTTGGTCGGACGATATATCACGGATTTATCAAATTTGGAAGATGAACAGAACGGTAAATAGCGAACGAGTTTTCTGTTCACAACGCATAACGACGATTCTCTCCGCACGTGCATCATCCGTGTTTTTTGTACCCCAAGCAGCGGTATCGCGTGTGTATTCGCATTTCTAGGTTAGGTTCGTTCTTTCGAACGACTTGCAAAGAACCCGCTTTGTAAACGGTACGCTGCATATTCAATTTTTCCGCGTTTGTAGCGGGAGCAGCTCCCACCATGCAGCAAAATCACAATACAACTTGCAACTTTCGTGCAAATCTGCGTAAATCCATTTCTACGCACGATGATACATTGCTCCATTATTTTCAATTTAGCATTTATTAACGTGCGCTTCGAAATTCAATTCAATCGAAACTGTCATCGATGCGTTTGATGCATCCACCTGAACAAACAACAATTATATCCGTTTGCGTAATTGATGTATCATTTTATCGAGTGTAAAAATAAGACGAGTTTTTTTTTTAAGTCACGATCCGTAAAGTCCTGGTGTTATAGGAGTGTGAAAAAGTTTTTCTTCCAACATGTGTCATCACGTATGGACCGTTGAACGTTGCACTTCAAATTTTCAATCTGCTCCATTCTCTGATTATGAAAATGCTTGATACAATCGGCTTTGCCAACGTAGACAAAAATTATGCGGTATTCTGCTGAGTGACAATTGCACGGTTTGACACGGCCAATACTGGTAAAGATTAAAGTCTTTTTGTGTTTCCTATGACTACACATTGATTATTTTTATATCACCTAATTTATATATAGTTCCCTGAGTCTGATATGATTCTAGGCAAAGATAGTTCGTCAAGCTGGTTCAACGATATATATTGAAAGTTAATCATTTTTAGCTTTTTCCATCTATAAATGGAAAAGCTTCTTAAAACTTACTAATTTTGAGTATCCGCAGGCAGGAGCTATTTGACGAATTGTAAGCAAGTAAAGCAATAACAACAGCGACATTTCTGGGGTCAGGTGACTACCCAGGAAAATGGAGGGATAAAAAGCAGCTTTCCGCAGCACCAGGAGAACATTGGCTATACGTACGAAGGCACATACGCAATGTACTCGTCCGGTACATCGACACCTTCAAGCGCTAATCAACCGTTACCTGGTCAGCCTCCTTTGCCACCAATGCCGCCACCTCCCGGAGCTTTGCCTCCGCTTCCACACGTTTTTGGTCCTGTCGCGTCGCAAGTCGCTTCCATTCAGACCTGGGCGCATCCCCCGCCGCCTCCCTGGCAATGGATAACTCCTCAAGCTACTGCACTACAGTCGCAGACTCAACGCGAACTGAGCAACAATGCTTATCAGCGAGATGCAGTTGCGAGAAACAATTATGCCAGGCGCGACAGATTCAACCAGAATCGGAACAACGTTTATTCGCCAAGAAACGCTTTACATCGCAGCAAGAATAGAAGACCGCAGCAGCGCTACGAGCAACAGCAAGCCTCTGGCCAATTCGAATCTGCGGCGTATTTCGGCCAAGCTCTGACTAGTGGGATTGGCATCGATTGGCAGAGAACAAACATGGCGGCAGCACAAAACGAAGCACTCATGAATCACATGACTGCCTCAATGCCTGGCCATCAAATGACTACTTCAAGAATCTCAGCAGCGAGAACTGATGACGAGATCACAGACCAGGGTGTCAAAATCATTTCCGTATGTATCTATTTGGTTACGCGTGCTCACAACTTAAGTTCCAAAGCAAAAGAATACAACCCATTGAAACGTCCAATGTCTCTTCCCGTTAAACTGATAGACTGGTAATTGAAAAATGGATAATTGCATACTCTATCATTGAAACTCAATAGTTGAAATATTGCGAAAAAAAATGCTGCTTTTAAAATCGGTCTCGGACATCAATGCACGCTCTTTTTTTGTTGATACCTGTGTATGTGTGTATTGCAGGAAGTATCGCTCAAGAAGACAAAGCAAAGAAAGCCAATGTCGCAAAATTATCCAAGTCGTCCGTGGAATCGAGTGGACGCGGAGAACGCGTTGCAAATCGAGAACGAATACAAGTCCATAAGAGCGCAAAGTCTGATCATCAAATTTCCTGATCCTGACCTTAATAAAGATATCGTCCGAGAATTTCATCCTGGTATACAGAATATACATTTCCAAAGTCCGAGCGGGCCGAGATATTGTTTTATACAAATGGCTGAGGATATCAATATCGACAAGGCGATCAGGGAGCTCGAGAAGATACCGTTTGGCGTCGGGAATCTCAAAGTCGAAAGAAAATCACTGAGAGACGAGGATAATCCCATGCCCGAGGAGATTGATCCCTATACACTTTACGTCGGCAATTTGCCGGAATCCGTAAATGTTAACGAGGTCAAAAACAAATTTCCAACAGCGGCACGTGTGGATGTTGGCTACGCGCAAAAAATGCGCAATACTCGGTAAGATGTATCTCCGCTATCTTACATTCCCCGCTGTTCTTCAGTGAACGACTGATCGAGTCAATAATCGTTTTTAAGTCATCAAGCATAAATTCAATTTGCAACTTATCGCAAAGCTATCATGATACGGACCCTCTAAAGGTGTAACCATAAAATTGAATAAGCCTTTTCTGTATTTTTGACCACTGGTGCAAATAGTCCAATAATTTTTTCTTTCGGCAGCTACGCTTTCATAAGGTACACCAACGTCGAGGAGTCGATAGCAGCCTACAAGCAGGCTCGCGATTTAATGTGGGATACGAGGAGCATCATCGTGCGGTTCAGGAGACATCGGGGTAACACGTGTTTGCCAGGCGAGCCAAAGAGCAATTGCAAAAAAGTGAAGGAGGAGCCGAACAGCGAGCAAGTTAAGAACGAACGTGCAAACGGTGCGAAAGGACAGCAAATCTCGAGGTCAACAGTGAATAACGAAGAGAACGAGAAGAGTCAGAGTGCGGAGGAACCTTTGGAAATTCAGACTATCTTGCCAACCGAATGTGAATCACCGTCAACGCAAACGAAACAGAATTGGGTACAGTATTAGACCAATTCGGTTCCTCATATTTTGTAAAATGCGGAGAAAATAATTTGCATATACTTGTTTTTAAACAAAGTGAATTTTTATCCAAACCAGTGTTTCGTGAAATTGTTATTATCGAAAAAATCTTCTAAAAGAAACCTTGAATACCGAAAATCGTTGCAGACAGAAGTTTATTGATTTAATTGAAATCTGTTTTCTTCAGCGACCACCCACGAGTGAAGACCCAGCCGTGGCCGAGGCACCCGCCATTTCGAGAACCGAGACAACACCGGAAACAATCATGATTGCAGACATTAAAGAGGAACCCGAGGATTACGATGATATGGAAATGTCGTACATGGAGGAGGAGGACGATGACGACGATGATGATGACGATAACGATGACGATGACGAAGACAATCTAATGAGAGAAGAAGAGGACGATGGCGAGAACGATACCGTCGAAGATGACGACGACGAGGAAGAGGACATGATGAACGAGGAATCGTTGGCACAAAGAAAAGAAAAAGAATTAACCGATTCCGAACCTGCGGACGTTAGTATTATCAGACATTTCATATATATTTTTTATCGAAATTACTCATGTTTCCGACGATAAAGAAAAACGTCAAAAGTCTGTGGCCCTTTTCTCAAAAATGACAAAACCATTTAAAATTTTCCATGGCTCAAAGAATTCGTAGATTTTGACAAATAACGTATACGTTAAATAAATGTGATCACCTTGAAACGGCCAAGTTTAACATGTGTCATTTCCTTTTCAACAAGAAAATAATTAAGCAATGAATTTTCACGTTTCTAAACGTTTTTTTTTTTATTTCAGGAGCTCGACACAATATTCGGCGAACTGGAAAATGCCATTCCTCGCGACATAGAGCTCTGAATTGAGCCGGCCGTAAATTTACGAAGATGCCATTTACCAAGCACCTAATCTTCCTCCTTACGTAGTCTGTAAATATGCGTTGAATTGTAAATCGAGATCGTACCATCGTATTTCCTTGCCATTACCGTTAATTTTAATTTAACATTATAATATGGATGATACATATATTGTAACTTATGACAAGGTCATACAAAAAAAAATAGCCAAACGAGACGATGGTAGCGCATCTTGAATCTCTTTTTTCTCGGAATTATGAAAAACTTTGACTCGCCAAATGATGAATAACGATATAAACTGCAAACGTATATGCAATAATTGCAACCAACAGAGACGATTACTTCGTAACACGGCTATAGTGAAAACCAAAACCCCGAGGTCTCGTAATCCATGTAAAACATTATTGATAATTATTAAAGAAACATTTTTATTTTGTCTATCCGTTGCTTTCGTACATCGATCGAGCCTCGTCCCCCGAAATAATATCCTCGCGAAGCGTGAAAGTTTCACCTTTCTCGAGATATCGCTTGAACCGGGTAAGAGTTTCGTTTCTAACATATATTTTTTTACTCGAGCGAATTTATGTAGGAACAATTTTATGGATGAAATAAAAGTGACAGTCCATATAAGGTGTTTTCTTTAATAAAATCGTTTAGATATTTCCAATGTTTTAGATGGCCTTTGATTGGTCCAGTAATTGAACGATTGACTGGTATATCAGCTTTTAATCGACAACTTCCGGTACAAGAAACTCTTTGAACATTTCATTGAAGAGCAGACAATTCGAAACTACCGCGTTCTTTCTTGCATCGAACGAAAACCTCGTGAGCGCCATCTGTATCCGGTCGAAGCGGTTACGTTCGCGGCAAGAAAGAGCGCGGAATTTTTTTTCTCGCCTTCACTTGAGCGCCGCGCGTTACGTCCGCAGAGAACTTTTCGCCGGTACGATACTTGTTGCACCCAGGCACTCGAAGTTTATTGTTCTTTTGCCGAAATATTTCGCCACTCGGTCGCGACGTTTCCACTTGTTGTTACGATTGAATAAACGAGCGATCAAAATGTTCGAGGCACGATTAATACAGAGCTCTATACTGAAGAAGATTTTGGATGCCGTCAAGGATTTGCTAACCGAAGCAACCTTCGAATGCTCGGACTCGGGTATTCAGGTACAGGCTATGGACAACGCTCACGTTTCTCTCGTATCTCTCAATTTGCGAAGCGATGGATTTGACAAGTACAGATGCGACAGAAATTCCTCCATGGGAATGGGTATACCAACGTAAGACTTTGGTTTTTTTTCTTTTCGATTTCGCACCGCTCAATATTACGACGCTTCGACTTCC
Source organism: Ophioninae sp. A BG-2022a (assembly GCA_030523105.1). NCBI lineage: Eukaryota > Metazoa > Arthropoda > Insecta > Hymenoptera > Ichneumonidae > Ophioninae sp. A BG-2022a. Next base: position 17,181 of record JAPYZI010000928.1, read on the forward strand.
CCTTGCACTCAATTCTCTAGCGAATTTTCAATAACTCCGCTATTACTACTTCATACATTATTATCATTATTATTATCATAAACGTTATTCATGTTTACACATTTCGTGCAGTGTGCATAACCATTGTTTGGAATTGAATTATGAATGGTATCCGGAATGAAACAAACCCAAACAGCAATTTTTCATATCCTTTCACGTTTAGTGTTAATCATTTTTAAAAATGTCAGTCGACTGCGAATAATTTTTCTTCGATACTTGACAGCCTTTGACACAATCGAGGCTATGCGCATTTACGACGAACAGATTAGAAGTCTGATCGTTTGAAAGTTTTTTAACGTATTGACGTATTACGGTTGTGGTCTTTAATGGCCAGGGAAAAATAAAACCTGGTCGATCGAGAACACCATAATTACATTAAAATTATTTAAAAGAGCGTATTATCCTTTATGACTCAATAGGATGTCAAAGATCCTAAAATGTGCGGGCGCTGATGACACCGTTACCCTCAGAGCTACAGACAATCCCGACACCATAATGTTTATATTCGAATCACCGTCGAAAGAGAAGCTAGCGGAGTATGAGATGAAACTCATAAATATGGACCAAGAGCATCTCGGTATACCTGTGAGTTTCCGTCTACGCGAATAAAATATTGACACAGTCTCCTCTTGGATCACTTCCTGATTACGACTGTTTCATACTATTAGGAAACGGAATACTCCTGCGTGGTTAAAATGCCGTCACAGGAATTTGCCAGGATATGCAGGGATCTCAGTCAATTCGGGGAAGCTATAACTATAGCTTGTACCAAGGAAGGAATCAAGTTCACAGCTAGCGGAGACACCGGATCCGGTATTTTACACAAATATATATATTTTCAAAACGAATATTCTTCTTAATGGAAAAAAAATGACTGTGGATTACCGATTGCAGGTTTAGTTTGATTACAAATTATCCATTTAATGTCCTGCCACTGATTGTATGTGGCCGATACTTTCTTTTTTATCACTCTGCATCCTCGTATAGTCCAAGTACAATCGAAGTACAATTGATCAATGTTTAAAAACATTTTCGTAAATGTGCCATCGCGAATGCGGCCGAACGATAATTCATATCAGAATAAAAAAGGGAGCAGAGAAAATACAGCTGAAAGATCCAAATCGGAAAACGTTCGTAGTTTTTCCTAGCCAATTTAAATGGTAACCTCGGAAAGATGCGCTTTGAAGAAAATTTGTTAAATTCATTAGTCTGTTTTTAAACTCACCGCAACGGTGTAATAATTCTGAGCTGTCTTCATCTTCCACATTTTTTCACTCCGATGGCTCATTCACTGACAAAAGCGTTTCGTTGACTAATCGATTTTCGTCGAGTCAAGCCTCTAGATTCTGTAATCCAGAGTAATTAATACTGTTCCTTCTATCTTTCGCTTATCCTGTTTACACTTTCGTACCATTCTATACGAAAAGGAAGGGGAAAAAGATGTTTCCATTTCCAAGATCACTGAAAATTCTTCTCGTTCAGTACTTAACTCTGCACGCTCAAATTTCAGCGAACGTTAAATTGGCACAAACCGCAGAATCGGAAAAGGAAGAGGAAGCCGTTATAGTGGAGATGCAAGAACCCGTCAAGTTGACATTCTCGTGTCGATACCTCAATTGTTTCGTCAAAGCGACACCGCTCTGCGCCCAAGTACAATTGTCGATGTCGGGCGATGTGCCGCTCGTTTGCGAGTACAGAATCGGGGATATCGGCCATATAAGATATTACCTAGCACCGAAGATCGACGAGGAGGACGATAATTGATAACCTCGAGAGTTCATTTCGGAAGAAAAAAAGGAAAAAAAAAACGAAATATCTACATTGCATTACTGTAAGCTAAAGCTAATGATAAACGGAACATTGCGATGAAACGAAAGTTGATCTTTCCACGTACTGATGTATAACAAAACAAAAAAAATCAAAAGGAATACGCGTCACTCGTCGGTGGCGGAAAAATTCGGTCTCGCTTAAAATTTCATTTCTGTTTTTTTTTTTAATACTTTGAAGATCGTATATTATTCAAATTTTACATTTAAAAGTTATTTGGCTCGTCACAGTTCTAGCGCAACGCAGAATTGACACTAAAGTTCACCGTAGGATGACTCGTCCAACGACTGTTAAAAATTCAAATTTTCATCCCGTTTTTCTATTCCATGGTATCGACGGATAAGTTTTACATTCGCCGTCATCGACCGTGACTGCGTTTTTTGTGGTTTTTCCTCTTTTTTTATAGAGAAATCGCGTTTGTAACGTGTAAGAAAAATCAATACATTTTGAAGAGAAAAAAAAAAGGATTTTTCATAAATTTTCGAATGTATCTTATTTTTTGCACCCTACTTTAGTCAGAAGTTCGAAAAAATCTTATGAATATTATTTCTCGTTCCTATATTATATATATATATATATATGTGTGTGTGTGTGTCGTGTGTGTGTACGTGTGTTTGTGTATGTATTTATATTTATACGTATACGCATAAGCTACTTTAATATAAAAATACATAATTAGCTTACGAACTGGGGAAATAAGTTGGCTATCGTGATTGCGATAGCCTAGAAGTACGTAGTGTTGGTTTTTTTTCTCTATCAAATCTTATCTCGATTCGATCTTTTTTCCTTCACTTTCTCAGGTTGTAAATGAAATTTCAATGAATTATCGAATGATCAGATTGTTGATTTAAACGCGGAATTATATTACATAATATATTTGAATATTCTCTCACACAAAATCGTACGGGCGTTCTCGTTTAATCGGATATCGAGTCACACATACGTCGCGCGTCTTCTCGACTTTTTCGTTCACTCAATTTTCCCCATAAAAACATGCATACTTGAGGTACTGTCCTATTCAAGCTAAGTAGATCTTTGGTATTTCAGTATGTATAATTACTTTTGACAGGAAAAAAAAACGACGAAAGGACACCAAGGAATTCATTTTCCTCTTTTTGTATCATGTAAAATTATGAACAACTCAATTGGTACTTTGGCAATTGTCGTTCAGCCTCTTGGATTCGAACTTTGCGGTTATTGCTTCGTATCGAAAGAAAACTCATAAAATTTCGACATTGCGTCCGTTGTTTCTTTTCCATTTTACTATTTTCAATAGTAGTTGGTAAGATAAGATAGTAGAAGTATTCGTAGGGTTATTTATGTATAATAATTGGAATCGGGTGCTTTTTGCAATTTTGTGATCTTTTTTTTCTCATTTCGTTTCGTTTTCATGTTTGCAATCGTGCAAGAGGGTATAAAATGAACGGTACCGGCCAGTTCCTAGTACTTCGTGTAATTCTATACAGAGAAACGCACTTTGATTCTGCTTTTCATCGGTAATCAGAAATAAGCACTTTTCTTTTGCAGAAATTTATATCTTTTCATTGTTTCTGCAAATTCTTAATGACTAATTTATCAAAATTACGTACATTTTTAACCGCGCTCTTCGAGTTTCCACTTCGCAAGTTCCATCGATATTGTTCCAGTGCACGAACGAAATGATGAAAGTAATTGTGGTTTGACTTTTTCAGACTTTTCTCTGAGATTTTTTTTTTTCATTAAATTCTAGGGAAATATAATTATTTACATCATAGCACGGAGAATATTCTTAGTTCCAAGGGAACGAAACGTTTGAAGGATAATTCATAATAAATAAATTACTAATAATTAACGAAAGACGTTTGTTTTGTTCTTTAGAGTTACGAAAAGTGCTTATTTCTGCGCCAAACACTCTCTCGCTCTCTTTTTTTTTTTAAATCTAAAACGCCTTTGACGAATATTCGTCTGGGAAAGACTCCTTCGTACGGAAAAACACGATCACGTCGTTCACGACTCATAAATAAATTAAAAATGTACTGGCCACGCTTCCTTTTCAACAAGTGAGAAAAATTGAAAGAAGAGCTGTTTTAAACATTTTCCAAGAGTAAGTTATATGCACAAATATGATGAAAATCAAAAATATCAAAATATAATCAAAATATGATTTAAAATCATCCGCCAAGCTTAAGATAACCACCATAATTCGTCATCGTTTTGCCTAAGCAAACGTTATTCAAAGTTATAGTTAACTACTCGTGTTGTCAGCACAATTTTTAAGACCCCATGTAAAAGGTGAGTTCGACAGAAATACCGAGTTGCAGAAAGCTGGACCTCGTCCAATGAACTAGTTTTGTCCCCCGGAAGTTAAAAACACCCTTCCTGGATGAAGAAACGAATAAACAGTTTAGCGTATTGACGAAACGATCGAGTAACGAAATTCCAGCGTTTAAACAAATTCTTCTGTTCGTTCGCACAGCCGCCAGTATATTCTTAACGTATTTCGTTTCGTTTTTGTTTTGCCTTTATCGAGGGAGTCCCATAAGTATATAAAACCCTCATTGGCGATAGACAACGCTGTCGCAATTGAGCTTCTTTTTGTTTTTGTTTTGTTGGTTGAATTACTTTTGCCTTTTGTTCCGTAGAAAAAGAAACGCATCGGTTTTGAATTACGGGATCTAAGAATTTTTGGTTCCGTTACTACCGTACAGGCTCGGATGGACGAATTTGTCGTGTAACGTTCGCAAATGCCTCAAAAGATTACTCTTCACGTTGAAGCCTTTTTTACAGTAGGAACAGAGAAATGGCTTTTCTCCCGTGTGCGTTCGTTGGTGTATCACCATCGAGGCATGACTCGGAAATACTTTTTGGCATATGTTACACAACTTCTGATGACTGTGAGATCTCTTTGGCTTCGGCGGGGCAGAATTGTTCATCAGCGCCAATTGTTCCTCGGTGTGTTGCGTCTGAATATGACGTACCCATTCCTGAGGCGTTGGGTACATATTGCCGCATAGATCGCACTTGAGTGGTGGAAATTCTTTACTGTCGTCATCAACCTCACCCTGAGAACAGGACATATTCCCGTAATGTTCGTAATTGTTCGTCAACTGAGGATTCCTCGATTTATTCCATCAAATTATTAGTAATAACAATTTGATAAAATAAATCGAAATTATTACTAATGATAGGACAGAATCAAATGATAATAATTATAATATTGCAATTATAACGCTAACGCCTTCTAATGATAACAATAACGATAATCTAATAGTTTTTATCAATTTCATTTACGTTAGCAGTTTATCATTAATAATTTGATTCTCTCAAATCTTCTTAATTTTTATAATATTATAATATAAAATCAAATAATAATTATAATTAGAACATAACTACATATTATAGTACTACAATAATTTCGAGAATTCATTGAATTTATTTAATAATTTAATAGGGGATCGCAATAATTTTCATTGTGGAATATTTTGCGATTTTTGTTTATACCTTTCGCTTCTTCCGTCGATTTTCCGTCATGTCCGCATGGGTAAACTCGATATGACGGACCCAGTCCGATGGTCTGTTGAATGTTTGACTGCACATGTCGCAAGTGAGCGGCGTGTACTCTTCCTCCTCAATGTCACCATCCTCGCCCTCGCTGTGAACGATTTCCTGCAAATGTAATTCAGAAATATCGGAAAAAGGTAAATATTTAAAAATAAACGAAAGTTTTTAAAAAATTGTATTTGAATCACGAACTGTGGATCACTTACCGGCTTGATGTCAATCTCGTGATCTATCGTGAGCGATTCGGATGGGTCCATTGATTCTTCCCAGTCTATCGGCTCATCCTTCACCAGTAATTCCAAATTCAGCTCAGTCTGCCAATAATACAGTATTTTATAATAATCGATCAAAATTTTCGTCATATTCATTAAGGCAAAAAAGTAAGGAGGCGAACATTTCTCAAGTTTTTCATTTTTTTTTTTACATTTATTATTTTGCATTTTATGAAAATTTCTGAATATAGTAAAACCATAATTACTCACTACATTTGGAACCCCACTCGACGGGATTTCATTCAATGAAAATTACGTCTAGAATGACGCCTTTTAAGTAATAGGTTGAATATAATTATGTATAAGTCACCCTGTAGTTATATATGTGAAACGAATTTGTTTTCCTTACATTATCGCCTACTTCGCTTCTCGACTTTGTCGACTCGACGTCACTGTTGTTGCTCCGTTTCTTCTTCGCATTCGTCTCGACATTTTCCTTGTTCTTAGTTTGTTCCGTCAATTTGTTCTCTTCAAGAACTCGTTTCGTGTCATTTTGTTCGGGTACTTTTTCCTCCACCTTTTCCGTACTCTTTCTCTCGAGGATTTTGGTAACGGGCGCGGGTGTCGGGGGTACAATCGATGTTACTGGCGTGGTGACGGGCGCTGGCGAAGTCGGTGGTGGTTGAACAGTAGTCGGGGCTGTCGCAGCCGGCGTTTCGACAATCTTTTCCGGTTGAGGTTGTATCAATTTGATCTTTTGCAATTGGCCCGGTAACGGTTGTTGGTCTCTCTTATCGCGTTCGACTTTTTGATTATTCGATTGGATGTTTTCCTTTTTACTGCTTCCAGCGTTTGATCTCCAGAGCCCGCGTACGCGCAGTATATCGCCAGCTTTCAGTACACCGTCGAGCTGATCGTTTGTCACAGTTGCCTCTCCGCTGTACATGTACTGAATCAAAATCTTCAAAGTACGGTAGCCAATTTCCGTTGGGAGAACCTGCGAAACGAGAGTTGGTTATCTTTCATTTTTGGCGAATCAGCATCACGATTACTGATGAGACAATTGCGAGGGGTTCATAAATTCAATGGAATTATTAACGGAAGTGGCAAACTCGAAGAAAACGAAGATTCTGAAACTAACGAAAGAGTAACTTTCTAAACCGACTAGATTTATCGTTAATCCATTCTCTGCGCTAATAAACTTGTGCAGCTGCTGAACAAATTTATTCGCTGTAATTATCAGAGAATCATTTTGTCATTGACTTTTCAGAGATCGATCGCATTCAACGGTTGCGCTTGAATCAACGTACATTGCTTTCATCAATTATTGTATTGTCAGGGAGAACGAAGGTAGGTCGAATATTTTGTCCGCTTTGACGGAATTTAACAAAATTGATGTGTGGTAAGGACCGCAATTTCCAATTTTACCAGGGTTTTGCAGGAATAGACATTAACGATGAATTCCCACAATTGGAAGAAGCGTTTTATTTCTTCTATTGCACAATCGTTTCAGAATGGATACTCACCACGATAATAGGCGCATTTGTGTTAGCGCCAAAGTGACACGTTTGGAAAATGTGACTCAGGTAGGAGGAACACGCCGCAAGGATAAAGCGGTGAGCAGCCACGTGCCTGCCGCAAGAAGTCGTGAGCAAAACATCCGCGAATGACTCTGAGTGCAGTAACGTCGCCACGGAAGTGTGAAGATGAGCTCCGTAGCTGTGCCATTTGAGCTGATAATTCTCAGAAGCTGCAATCGCCATTTTTTCTGGAAACAAAGGAGGATTTTTCAAAATCCGATCTTTAAATAATCCACCGTAAGTAATCTACCGGAAAGATACCGATCCGCTGTTACAAAAACAAACTGACGAGACACCATTGAACGGAAGTAAATAAAATGCCTCCGATTCTATTAGAGCGTTATATCAATAGCAATTGCCACAAAGTTTCAAGTGGTTCTAAAAACGTGCTTTTTGAAGACCGGGTAACGATGTATGGATAAATCAATATTCCTTATCAGGTAGGATTGGCCTCGACCAATACTCCGATCGGTGACCATATGGCTTGACTTTGGCCCAGACTACACAACAAGGTATATGAAGCGTGTAAAAAGGACCATTGATGGAAAAATCCTTGAACGTTATACATTGTATAAAACTTAAATTCTTTAATTTGCTATAAATTAATTTTCCCTAGGCTTTTTTCATTGCTACTAAGTGAATCGCCATTGTAATTTTTATGCTTTCGCAACCCTTTGCGTTATTACTAAAAATTGAGTTTTTTCCATAGGTAGCCATTGGTTATCTATAATAACCAAAGGCTGGGATATGTTGTTAAATAACCTAATATTCGTATTTAACTGAAAGACATATCCACCCCAGATAAATCAAATTAAAATGATTTTCAAAAAATGCCCTTCAAATGTATACAAATCTCGATATCCGTTCTAGAAACAAAGTTGCAAATGAAACAATTTATAATTCACGGCGACGTTGTTTTTCGATGTTGTTTTCTATACTGAAAGCTATAGACAATTCAATAAAAAATAAGAAAACCACATTTCACGAACCTAAAACTTATGACGACTGTTATCAGGCTTTGTCAATCAACATTTTGCAACGAAATAATCAGTCTTCCTCTTATCATTGGTCCATTTCATGGGACAGTACTTCGTGCACAAGGTAATCAACGAACTGCCAAAAAGACGGTACTTCGAAATTCAAGATTTCAGAGACATAACGAGTATATTTTGGGCATTGAGTGCACGTAATGGCTCAAGGTCATGCGTTGAAGTATTTTCTCGAGAGTAACAAAGAAATCAACGCGCACCAAAAACACTTAATTGCGGTCTAACGAGAGAATCGCACGATTCGAATCGACGAGTTGTCGGGAGTAGGCAAGTATTTACACACGTATCGATATGCACGCAGGTATGCACATAGCTCGAGTCTCAGGGTTAATTTGTAATCGAATTTGCGCTCGAGCCCCGGTAGAGCGTTATACCGTGACGCGTTCTCGTATCCCGCCCTCTCGCCAAACATACAACATTCGCACGATTTATAAATCCGTTCTATTTTATTTCGAAAACATTATTTCTAACTGCCCGTAAAATCGCGCCTCACGCGAAAGAAATCTCTTTCCGCGTATGACATTTATACGATGCTGAAAAAAACTCGCAAAAACGTTGCAAAGGCGAGGTGGTCGCTGAGATTTTCCCTCGTACGCTGTTGAGGCCGACGCCGGTCAAAACGTGTTCTTCTCATCGCTCGTCACCGCGAAACCCTCACTGTCATACTTCCAAAGTTTGTCACTGTCGTTCGCACGTTTTTATCACGATAAATACGCATATATTCGTATCGCTACATGGATATCTCTCGATCTTCGATTTTTCTTTTTTCAACAAAGCTTCGTACCACACTTTTGCACACGGGGGACTTTCATTACCCTTATTTGCCTTCGTAGCGTGTGTACATCGAGAGCGCCAAAAAACTGGAACGGTCAAAAACGGCGAGAAAAGCGTAAAATACGCGGGACAACGAGAGCGGCGTGTTCTGAGGAAAAAAAAAAAACAAAAAAGACGTATTACCTGACGACATATTTCGCAGTTCCTCCAGTTCTGCAATATCCACACTTTCCACACCACTGATCGACGATCCCTCCGAAAAGTCCTTACTTCCGTTTGGTCAATAGTTCACCCACGCTCACGTTGCAGTCCGCGTTTTGTTCGCACGTATGTCAAGCTAGCCAGTTGGTACACACGATATATATTTGTACGTCTATAATGTACGTATCCCGGCGATGTGATTAAATTTCGTCTCCTAGTTTCGCTTCAGCCGGTCGTTTCGATACCGCAATCCGCATTATTTGGAGAGCGCGCGACGAGGGTAGAAAACAAAAAAAAAGTGAGAGAATGAACAATCAGCGAGGCGAGCACGGGAGGATCGTTCGTTCCGTGGCGCGCAAACGACGAATCATTAAGGGTCGCAGCGTTCGAAATGGTATTACAGAATGATTTTATAGCACCACGCGTCGCGGTGTTTTGAAAGGCGCTTCGCGAACGGGGCACGGGGCAGATATGAGCATCGAACCGCCGCGTAGGGGCCTAAAAATCGATATTTCGGTCTTTGCTCCTCCATCCTCGCGGTGCGGCGAATGTATGTGTGTGCAGCGCTGTCGGATGAAAGAGAGGAAGGAGAGAGAGAGAGGGAGAAAGAGAGACGGCGATAGCGGGACGGAGAAAGAGCGCGAGCGCAAGAGTGAGAGGGGTGGAAAAAGAGAAAGGGGAAGAAAGACAGAGAAGCGTAGTCGATTCTCGTATACAAGTTCGCCTAGGTAGGGTGCCCCCTGGGTTTCATCGCATATCGATTTTCCTCGGCTACCCAATCGCACGCATCCATTTATCGCATCGATCGGTCGAGCTGATTTCAGCGTTTGCGTCCGTTTCTCCATCCTTCTTTTCGTACCGTCTCTCTCCCGTGCTTACGCGTATGCTCTGTATATTTGTATATATGCGCTTTTGCGCCTTGGTACATTCGACGTGTTTCCTACAAACGTGTAATTATCCCTATCGTCGCGCCTCGAAAACTTACCTGATACAACGAATTTACGATTTACCCTCGTAACATCGAGTTTCGGTAAAAAAAAACCGAAGCGCGACGAACAAATCGTTCGCCTCTCCCTACGTATTGTGTCTACGTGCATGCGTTATAAATATATCGCGCGTTTCGCGATTCATTTCGCCCTTCGTGTGCTCCCCTTGCGGCCATTTGCTCTACCAAAAAGCGACTCGGCGCCCGATTCTCCCGAGTTACCCGTTGAAGGCGCGCGTGCTTTCTTGAACCCCCCCCCCGGCGACTCGCACATCTCGCACGTATTCGAGGCTGCGAAACTCCAGACTTCCCTCTCTCTCCCTCTCGGCACTTTTTCGCCCTTAACGACGAACACGAGAGTAGCTGGGGAGAAAAGCCTGTGGAGACTGTAGTTCCCGGAGCGTGTTCGTGTATAAGCGACAATCGCGAGAAGAAAAAAAAAATCCCACGATACGCCATCCACACTACCCATCGATGGCTTTTATCTATTTCTCCACTGAGCACCCTCCACCCCCTCCTGCCGCTCTTTTTCGCCGCCTGCGCTCACTCTGCTGCCTTTGTGCCGGGTCGTCGCTTGCTCGGATATATACACTCTCGTGTACATCTCGAACGAGACGAGAGATGGCTCTATGCATAGGAGGGTGTGTAACTCTCCAACCCTCTGCTCACGCAGGCGCGCCCTCACCGATATACGCGGGCGATACCGGGCATCCGGGAATCGTCGCAGAGGGTGTGCTGGATTGAGATACACGCAGATTCTCGTCATCTCGTACTCTTACGAAAGTACACACCGTACTTTCTATTCCCGAAGAATGTTTCACCCCTGATTTTTTGCTATCGCAAGTACGGCTATAATCTTCAAGTGCGGAAATGACCAATCGCAATGCTGATCTCAAGTTAATTGGGATTTATCGTATCAACCTATAAAAATGTATCGTTCGACGAATCATCGATCGTCGAAGTTACTGGATCGGGCTACGTTCGGATACATTTTATAGGTTAAGTCAACGCGTTAACAAATGCGAGTCAAACCTGCCCTTGTATATCGCAGATGTCAAAATGCAGAATCAGATTAATATCCCCCTGATTCTTTTATATCGTTGCGTTTTTGTTTTCGACATTGAAATAAATATCTTTGAACCGTTTCATGGTGAAGCGCAATTCGGCAAGCACCGTTGCGTGTGACTTCTGAAGGGTGGAGAATTGCGAGAGTTATCTAAAGCCACGTGATACACTCTCATCGTGTATGTATCGTTCGGTTTAATGCATATTAGGTCGACTACAACATCCGGTATCAGAGGTTCCGTGGGTATCGTGATTTCGAGGATTCGAGACGAGTGCGGTAATACTGCATTGCGTCGTCGACCTATTTTACAACCCGCCATCAACTTGCACCCCACTTTCTCCCCCGTGCCTCACGCTCTCGCGCTCGTTTCTCTCCATGCATTAATTACCTCCCATTTTTCTTCCGTACCGTTCTCGTTTACATTCAGGGTCATTCGATAACTCCATTATCCCTTCCTTCCCCCCAATAGGGATGCCAGAAGTGTTCACTGATATTGTACAAACCAAAAGCATCAATATTTCCTGCCAACGCTTGATGATCTTTTAAATTCCATTTTCGTAGTCGATCTTTTCCGATGTTCGCTACGCGAGTATACCCCCCTCCCATACTTATTCGCGTCTCTCCCCCCTCACAACCTATCGCACATGTTCTTCCCCACAGCAATGTACGGACGGCGATGGAACATTGTTTTCCATGAAATGAGAACCGGGCGGCTACGCCCCTCGAGCTATATATACGTAAGCCCTGGCGATCCGTAAATCCTGCGACCACTCGACAAGTTTATTGATTTTCACGATCGTGGCGCTAGCGATCGATCCACCGGCGATTACGACGTGCAGTGTCGCGCAATGAGTGCGGCAAATACGGAGATCCAAGAGCATTGTATAGGGAAATAATTCGATCGTGATATTTTTGGATATTAAAAAGTGCTTCCTATTTGGGAGAAGGACTTGAAAAAAAGTACACAAAACATGATGTAAATCTGATGATGATTTATTACTGATGATACAAACCTGGTGATGCTTCATTATTTAAAATCGATTCAGTCGCAGCCGTTACATCCGCATCGAAAGAAAAATCTAATCTGGGGTTCAAACCAGATATAGTACGTATTCATAATTATAAAAAATAATCCTATAAGGTTATTCGAGAATCTGGGAAAAATCTGACGTGTTGGGGTTAAGAGGACTTCAGAATCGGGTTTAGCGAGGTCAAAAATATATAATATATATAGTCTGAATTTCCGGTAAAATTTTATTTTTCTTTGTGTCGCGGTGTTATCTATAAACGTCTGACAATTCCGAGACATACTTTCCGCTAATGTCGAGGCAGAATACTTTGCGGTGTTGAACGCTCCGTTGGATTAGTCGTGCTTCGACGTGTCTTTTGAACCATAGCCATACGTCTTCGACCACCGTCGAACGACAACCGACGCTTTCTATAAATCTCGTCAAAAAAGTTACCTACTCGCGTTTGATCCAACCCTCTAACGTTTTCCAGGAAAATGGTTCAGCCGTTCGTGTTGAACGAACTGTAATACATTTCACCGAGCGACAAAATGTCTACGTGAGTACAGTTCGGGCGCGAACGCGACGACGGATACTCACTTATCGCATAACGTCTCGTTCGTCTCGTACTCTTAACGAGATTTAAGAATTTCGATTAAACTCAATAAAGCTTTATTGTATCGTAAAAGTGAATCGTATACATATACGCGGTCTCGGATTCGAGATGACTAAACGTTTTCCGTCGCCCACCTGCGATGCCGCAACAAGTCCTGAACGTTGAAGGTTAAGCAGTGATTTTGAATAAATCGAGTCTGGCTTCATTCAGCCGCAACAGTTTTTTCGCTATTCGTGGAATGTGTGAAAACTAAAACGCTCACGCGTACATCCGTTTTCACGATATTCTCCACTTGTCAAGATCACATGTTTCCTTTTCTCTCTCCAAACACGCGCGAGAACACCGATCGTCCGTCAGAGGGCGACAGTGGTCTATTTTTTTTCTCGTTCGTCTTTTGTCTTTTTTTCTATCAATGTTCCAGCGGCCAACAATATCGAGCTCGATAAATAAACGCAGGACACATGTATATCGTCATCCTCGAGTGGACGCGGTGTATCAAAGGGCATTGGTACAGAGGATTTTGTTTTTTTACCGTGAACACGATTCTTGTGTATGCGCGTGCACACGAGTACATAACGTGTTTACGCGTTTACACATGCGTGAACGACACGTAGTCGCGTAGGTAGAGTCGGTATCGTAAGATCGTGGGATTTTTAATGGCTCGTCGTTGAGAAACGTGCGCGTGATGTCAAATTCGTCGAGTCGGTGGACACAGAGTCGAACGATGATATGAACGCGAGAACGGGCCCGAATTCACCCAGTTACAGGTAATCGGGGCTGGATGCTTCACGGTTGGCTACCAATCAAAATCACGCGTTGAATGGGACGCGAATGCACTTCGTCGCGGAGTACCGGAGAAACAAACAACACACGGCCTTCGATGGAAAGGTGCGAATTTTTCGTTTCCTTCTCGCGTAAACGCGCGTGCGCGCCGGCCCGCGTGTGTTGTACCTGTGTGTGTATCTGTGTGTCTGTTATTTTGGTGGCATATCTCCTCGCGACGATTCCACACGGTTTTTGAGTTCATTGCTTTTTATAGAATATATACGCGCGAGTGAGGAATTACTTTTGATTCCGCGATCCGTGCGCGATTCTCGTAAACGCACAACGAGTAATTAACGATGGTGCCGCGTTTCGTTGGGATTCCATGGAATTCGCTTGTCTACCTTTACGAAAGAGATATTAGGTTAAGTCGATGAGGGGCTCAGGAATAACCCGTGAGGAAACATTTGCGACGCCCGATAACCAAAACAACGAAGATTTCGCACGAAAAACCGTGAGTTTTGCTTTTTTCCAACCCTCTTCGGTAACCTTTTTCTATTCTCAATTGTAATTCGTCACGGCGATGCTTACGTTTCCCGACGTTTTTGCGAATCGACGTTTATGGCTTTTGGAAAATGTTATTATTCCCGAGAAACGAAGGTTGCAAATTTGAAAATTCAGAATTAAACATCGGTATCATTGCTCGATTATAGCCATTATCAGAAAACTATCGGGGCCGTTACTCTTATTACGCGTGCTAATGTCAAATTTGGTAGTATTCATTGTCATTGATTGATACGACACTGGACTCTGTAGCTTAGCGAGGTATCACAACGGAATGTCCTGGGGCTCGATACCGGTGCTTTCAAACAAGAAACGTAAAGTATGAGCTGCAGTATTGTTTGTCGATGATCTTTAGAAAACCCTGTATTCGGTAGGTCACAAACATCTTCAGTTCGGTTGATTCTTTAACAATTTGTAATAGATGACGACAACTATTAATGAGTACTTGTGAAATTGCAAAGATCATTAGCATTTCCAACTGGGCACATCTGATACCAAAGTTGGTTCATTTCTTACACCACGTAGATCTAAGAAATAACCAACTGTTACAAGTTTGAAATAATAAATAGTATTCCTGTTGAACAAAGATCAATAGAATTTCAATTACTTTGATAAATCGATAGCAATCGTAGCGTCCATGATTCGTTTGCTACTCGAGGACGAAACTACAGAGGAATAAATCACTTTTCTAAGTTTATTCGATATATTTTGTTCTCTATCTAGTTCCAATAGTGGTTTTTATTTTCAACGTGCATTGCAGTACTTCGTTGAATCCACTAATTAAAGAGTTAATGAGACCACACCTGAATTCATTGCAAAATTAAAAAAACTATGTTCACAGCCCTAAAATGGAGCACATTCTAAGGAAGTGGGAATTGTTCCCCGGACGCAACAGATTTTGTTGCGACGGAAGGATTATGATGGCGCCTCGCACAGGTGTTTTTGGCCTAACGGTTTTTCTTATCTCTGGCACAAGTGCTCTGTTTTTCGCGTACGAGTGAGTATCATCCAAAGTTTGCTTAGCAAGCTTCGAGTGTCCTCTAAATGATCTGAGAATTTCTCTTCACCGTGGTTTGAATTTACCTAAACTATTAATTCCGTTTTGCATTCGTTTTATACAGTTGTCCGTATTTGGCGATTCACATAACTCCGGCTATACCAGTGATAGGAGGATTGCTGTTCCTCTTCGTAATGTCTTCTTTATTCAGAACGAGCTTCAGCGATCCAGGCGTGATTCCTAGAGCGACACCCGACGAGGCTGCTTACATAGAGAGGCAAATTGGTAAAACTCTTTCAAAAATCTGTCTATATAAAAGAACACTCGAAAAAGTGGAAATAAACACGCCAATCAATGCTTGTTCATTTTCAGAAGTGCCAAACAATGGCAATTCGATAACTTACAGGCCTCCGCCTCGAACGAAAGAGGTATTAGTTAGAGGGCAACCCGTGAAGCTCAAATATTGTTTCACCTGTAAGATATTCAGGCCGCCTAGAGCCTCTCACTGTAGTTTATGTGATAATTGTGTAGGTGAGTAAAAAAGACAATATTGAACGTTCCAACACTTTTTCGGTTAGTGTTTAAAGACAAAAAAAAATGATATAAAAACAGGACAGCTTAGCCGAATATTTTAAGATTAAATGTTTCGAACGATCGCGGTTGTCATCAATGATGAGAATATTTGTTTTTGCTCGCAGAGGCATTTGACCACCATTGCCCATGGGTCGGCAATTGCGTGGGTAGACGAAATTATCGATACTTTTACGCCTTTATTGTTTCACTTGCATTCCTCTGTGTCTTCATATTCGCATGTGCGATAACACATCTCATAATGCGTGAGTACAGCAGGAAACGCCGTTTTCCATATTTTTTTTTCTAGATACGTTTCTTCTCGCTTCTTACTTCGACAACTATGACTTTTCGTTTTCCTTTTGTAGTAACCAGAGACGACAGACCGTTTTTAGAAGCCGTCAGGCTATCACCGGGAAGTGTCGTTGTCGGAGTCGTTTGTTTCTTCTCCGTTTGGAGTATACTCGGCCTTGCTGGTTTTCACACTTACCTGACTACGAGCAACCAGACTACCAATGAAGATGTGAGTTCGCGTCCCATTTTTGTTTACTACCATGGCGATACACCTTGAAAAAAATAAATGTGACACCGCAAAAGAATATCGGAGGATTGACCCGCTTTCATTTTGTTGATGTTGAAGATAAAAGGCTCGTTTACGAGTAAACGAGAACAGGAGAACTTCAATCCATACAGTCAAGGAAATATATGTAGCAATTGTTTCTACGTACTCTGCGGTCCTGCACCACCGAGTTTGATTGGTAATTATAATGCTCTTTTTTTTCTTTGAATTCTTCGATTTTTCATCGTCTTTGTTTCAACATAACGTATTTTGGGCTTCCCAGATCGTCGTGGCATCGTTACGCCAGAATATATGGCGGAGCAGGAAAAAACGCCAGACGATTATGTGATAACCAACGCATACAAAGCTTACGGGACTGTAAAAATAATGCAACCACAGGTGAGCGATATCGACACTGAACATCAATCGATATATCGATTATCGATTGTTTGCCTTCGTTCCATTATCATTTTAAATAGAATGTGACGTCGTGATCAATATTTCAAGTTTCCAAACTTCTCGCACAATTCAGCTATGAAAATCGTGTGAACGGGATTTTAGGATTTTTAATTAGCGATATACTACAAATCGGTGACACATCATTTTGATAAAGATTTTTAAAAAATGAAAATAATTTCATTGCAACAATGCAAATTTCAATCCCATTAAATCGTCATTTGTAATCGAAACCCTCGACAATATCAACTCATCAACTATTATATGTATCGTCAGTAATTTTATCGAAGCACGAAACAATCGATGAACGTTAAAATGTCCAAACGTTGTCTCGTTTCTTCGCAGGCCAATGGAATAAGTATCGAGACTGCACCAACGACGGAATTGACGGGTTCGACGAATAATCTCGTATCGGGTCAACGTTCGCCTCGTATAGAATCGTTGAACGGTGAGTTACGGATAGCGACTCGTTGTCCACCCGAGGAAATAATAAAGTATCCGCGGCAGTATACAAACGAGACGTACGTAACGAAATATCCGTCGAGACTGACGACGCCTCAGGAGCGTTTTAAGAGCGACCAAACCCGCGAAACGGACAAGCTCAACGCCGATCTGAAGAAGTACAGTTACACCTGTGACGAAAACATACAAAAGTATCCGCAGCGTTGTCTTGACGAGTATCATCGTTGTTCCGACAATAATTTGATTTACGATCAGTTCGCGGTCGAGCGTAAGTTCGCTATCGATTTGCAAAAGTATCCGCAGAGATACTCCGAGGATACACTCGGGAGATACCGGGAGGATGAAACTAATGGGCCTTACATAGATTTGCAAAAATTTCCGCAACGCTATCGGGACGAACCGCCCGCGAGGTTGTCCAATTCTCAGCATACACTCAAATACAATAACAATATACGGTGCGCCCAGCACGCCGTCAAATATCCGATTACAAAGAATATTTTACCGGCACGATTGTTGAGCCACGGTGGTATACCGATAATAGGACAGGCGGCTATTGGCCTAGTCGTAAATAGATTTGGCTCGGCCCCGTTGAATCACGGAATGGCCTTCGCCGAAAATTCATTGTGCACCAGCGAGATAACGGAGGACGATATGCTCAACAGACGTTTCATCGTTAGCTCGATGAGCGACAACGACGACATTTAACACTCACTGTGAAATAAAAAACAATCTTGCGATTATCAACGTCGCGGAAAAGTCGAAAAATCTTTCGACCCAAGAAAAGAAAACTTCAATGGTTTTTTACCCGCCTGAATGACGTTCTACCGTCACGTGACGCTTGGCGTTTCGCCTCGAAAACTCGTCAGCGAGAAACGTCTGTGGTGTAATCGTGTCTTTGAAATTTAGATAAGATAATTCCCAATGAAAAAAAAATCTAATTACACTTACACATACACATACACACACATGCACGTATTCTATGAGTAATCTTAAAAGAAAAATACGTATTTCTTTGTTTATAATTACGGCTCGTTATCGAGGGCTCGGTCTGTACTGTTTGGTAAGTTCATCCGTCAACTTTGTAGCATCCCAAATTTGTTTATGCTATAATAACTACGCGTTTATACACTTTTATTCGATTTATCGACTAATACTTTTTTGCTAACGTTTGACAAACGTTCACAGTGTTTATTGGTTACATTTGTTTTCTTTTTTTTGTTGCTTTTTTTTATATTTTTTTCGCCGGGCGTTCGTATTATTATCGTTCGCTGTTTGATGTGAAGTTTTTTTTTGTTTGCGACTAATCGCGATTCGTATCGTACACGAATTATTGCAGGGCTTTTGGTTTGTCAAATTTCACGCGGGTTATCTGGAAAATCAAAGTAGTCTTCACCTTGTAGACATACGTTGTAAGAAACGCACGAATTCGTTTGTCAACTTACAACACTTGTTTCGTCTGTCAATTCATTGATTTATCAAACGTTCACTCAATTCTTTGATCATTTTTTTTAAATGGAATATGAGCTGCACTTTCCTAATTTTATGGCATCAATAGCCTTATGTTGACTCGGTAAAAAAATCTATTGAAAAAAGAGGATGAGGTTCGACTGAACGTATCCCAGTTCAGTGATAATCGAAATATTTTCATTATCTCGAATAAGCGACCTGGTGGAGGTGTTCTTAATTCATCTTATTAAATTACCACGAACATTCAAAAATTATAGAAACTTAACTTTATTTTTCTGACGAATTAGGGTTTTTTTTATTTGGAAAATAATGGAATCATTCGACAATTACGGTTAATGACTCGAAACTGAGAATTACGAATAAAATGTATATGACAATTTTAAGATGCGACGTAAATCAACAAAAATATATATATAAAAAGTAAAAAATAATAAACACAGTAAAAAAAAAAACGAATTACGCCAGAAAATGACAATAATTTGTGCTTGTTAGGAACAAATACGCAAAGTCCATAAAACGGTTAATATAGAAATGCAAAATAGAATCAATTTTTCACGATTGGAATATTTCCATTATTTCGAACAGCCATTGTATTTTATTTATAATATTGAAGAGAATCCGTATAATACTTCCCATTCGTATTTAATTTCAGGTAGTACGACGAATAGCGTGAGTCATCTCGTATCGAACGAAGTGCCATTGGCATCGCTCAACATACCGCCGATGGACATTGACGAAATTGCACCTCTGCCGTTGCGACAAAATGTTCACGGTTCAACGAGTATCGACAACGCGATCGCGCCTGTTGCCGTAACAACGCCATTATCAGCCTCGAGACTGAGATTGTTGCAGGACACAACGATGATCGAATCGGCGCTCGATCTCGACTCCCTCGACGACTCGAGTGTTGGCCGTGGCAGTCAGTCGGGTCTCATTAAAATGGGCGTTGTTTGACGAACGGATAACCTTCATCGATACTGATCATCTTTTCGTTCGAAAAACTGAAAACGTACAGCCGGAACGAGAGGACGAAGTGCTTTGCGTCGATCCAGAAAAACTATAAGCAAATCTACGATGAAGATTGCACGGAAATACTTGTCAGTTGCATAATTGCAATTCCGAGGATCCGTTAAATTCACCGAATCTTCTTTTCTTTGTGTCTTTTGTACGGGGAAAGAAATACTTTTTTCATTTGCCGTTCGAACAACGATTGAAAACCATTCAGTTTCGCAATATATCATCAGATAATTCGTTTTCTTTTAAAAAAAAGGAGGCCACTTTATTTTCAGTCAATATAAAAAATTTTTCATGCACAAAGTTCATTACACGGGTGCTGGGTACGAATGGGAATTTCATAAGGATTCTTTTTTTTTCGTCATTCGTATACGTTGCATTTTCGGGTGTTCGGAAATTCTATGCTGATCGGAGTTTTTGAATAAAGCGCTTCCAGACACGGCCTCTTTCGCTGGCCTCGGCAAATAAACGAGATGGCTATTTGGATTGTGACGTGCACGGCTATGATCTCTTGGAATCGTCGCGTCGTTTACGTACTCGACGAGATTTCGGTGAAGAACTTTGAATTTTCAATTCATACGTATTTGATTGGCGTGGGAAGAGGAGGAGGCGAGAAGTGCACAAAAGTACACGCATTGTAGCCTATACGATGGATGTAAAGTGATAAACACACGATGCACATCGCTATAAAAGCGATTACACCTACCCTATCGAGCAAAGAGAGAACGGATGTATTTTTTGAATAATTCTTCGTTTTCTTTTTTCCCACAATTACACGCGAGATGAGAATATAATTCCAGATGAGGGAGTTCAAAATGTATGAGCATCGTGCTCCAGAGTGCGAGAAGAAAATGAATATTGTTGTTAATCGTGGCTCATTTTTAACCCGATGTTTTGTGATTATATGTACAGTTCAGAGAGATCGATGTAAATAAGAGAAAACAGAGCGATTTATTGTAAAACTTCCATGAAGTTTTCACGAAACATGCCTACACGAAAGCAGGGAAGCAAACCAGCGATGTTAACGGTTAATACAGAGAAAGCGCGACGTTTGAAGTATGGAGGACGATCACGAAAAGTTCACAGTGCATTTCAAGCAATACAGTTATCACTGCCTAGATTTGTGTAAAACAAAAGCATTTTTGTATCGCGGTCGGTATATGATCATCGTGAATCTGGTGATAACCGTATAAACCTCATTTTTACGTTTGAAATAATGAAATAACCGATTGGAATCCAAAAGATACGCGTTATTTATTACTGTGCACGCCGATACGAATTGACGATATGAGACGACCGGTATGTTTTGGTGTTTTCTTTTCTGTGGATAAACTGTGTGCAGTGACACCATACTTGTACATATTATATAAATATTAATACTAGAAGACAATTATAATATAAAGACAGTTAAGAAGAAACATCAACTCTTTTGTTCAATCACCTCAGATTTTTAAATTATCCTAACCTCCGTAGCGAAGCGCCGATCGATCAAAGTGGACCAATACTTGACATTTTCAATCATATTTTTAATGATAAAAATAACCCATTTATTTTATTGCTGGAAGTGAGCACGGCGATCTATATTCATTTTGAAAAAATCAAAAAATTATTCTAATGGGGTAATAAATGTAAATCATCGTTTGTCTGGTTTTCGAAATATAATTACGAATAATCTTAAACATCCGTTCGCAGATGTACAGTTGAGTCTGAAGAATACTGGCTATTGTATCAACGAAGTTAGATGTCAAAAAAATATTCTACAAACGTTTTTTGCATTTTCCCAGTCCAATTTTGTACTTTCGGCAAAAACGCGGGCATATTCGTAATCAGCGGAAAATTTACGATCAAATAGACCGTTTTAAGAGGTTAAAAACAGAAAAAAAAAATTTTCGACTTCCCCCGACCACTTCTCCAGAATCTCAAAAAACACGAGATTTCAAAAGGTCGTAGAGTGAGCTCCTTGCGTGCTATGGAGGTTCAATGGGGGTGTTTGGAAAAGGTTTTTGCCTAACTTAGATAATGGCGT